>JANHAO010009592.1:0-18265 GCA_026873985.1 Saraca asoca
TTGCTCCTTCTTTCTACATTCAATTTGTGAGTTATTTCTCTTCCTTTCCTCTTGATTTTTATTGTGATATCTGAGTTGAATGGATGAATTTAATTTAGATGTTGAAATAGTTATTGAGATCTTGATAATCACCTTAGAAGAGGATAGGAAATCTAAGCAATGTATGAAGATTTCATGGGTTGTTTGAGGGCTGAATTCTGATTAGATTCATTAATAAACTTCAAGGATCCTTGTTTTTGGTTTTACGCCTGAGAATATGATTAGAAATTTGAATAAATATTTAGCAATCAAGGATGTGTTAGTCTCAAGTTAACTTCCCTTAGCTAGTTGTATGTGTTGTTATTGTTTCTATTTTTGCATTGCATGTTAGTTAGCTTAGCTTAGTTTCTGCCAAACCCCCCTCTGAATTAGTATCTCTTAATATTATTGATAATATCATCCTAAAATGGTCCTTGGGTTTGACCTGGGTTGCTTATGCTACAAGTTAGTTTAGGTAGTTCTAGTTTATAAATTTCTAATTTGGCATCCTTGACAAGCTCGCATCACTGAACCACGTTAAAAACTCTTGATGACATCTTGTTCTTCCTCTCTCTTTCTCTATCCTTTGACTTTACACTCAAATCTGTAATTTGAGGTTCTGGACTTAAGTTGATCAAATTCTCATGACAACATTTTGGTGCTAGAAAGAGGGCGCTAAACTATACTTTGGTTGATTTTCCCTCCAATAGCGATGGTTAAAGAAAGAATCACCAGGAGTTCAGACGCTATAGTTGACTAGCTTGAGGATCATGCAAAACATTAGTGAGATGTGTTACTCGTGGGAGGCTCGGTTCTTCCTGTGGTAGGCACTTCTGCCATCCCCACCATAGATGCTGTTGCTGTCATGGCTCCATTGGCCCCTTGCCAGCTTACTATCATTATTCCTAAGACTAATGGAGTGCAAGTATGGTGTCAGTGTCAGGAAGCATTGGAGAATATAGTGAGAGAATTGGCTGATGCAGTTAGGGCACTGACTCAAGCATAGGCTCAAGGCATGTGAAGGTAAGTTGAGGTCGTTATGCCTAGAAAAAAACTCTAGCAGCCATGGGAAGGAGCTTAGAAAGAAAAGCCAATCAAAGTACATCAACACATTGGTTCAATTCACTTTTCCAATTTACAGCCAGCATCAGAGGTTTGTTGAGCTTGCGAGGATGATGATGGAGATAATCAGTGATGTAAAGGTTTATGTTGAGTTAAGGGCTCGAACAGGACCAGTCAGGGACATATTTCAGATCGATACTCATCAAGACATGGGTAGAGAAGGCATAGAACCTCATATCGCCACTTCCATGACCAAGAAAGGAGCCAATGATCTCTCAGCTGACGACTAGAGGCACAAGACTTAATAGTGAGAGAGTTGCTTTAGAAGGTATAGAAGTTAGAAGAATGCCTTCTAGCTTAAAACCATTAAGATCGTTATGAGGAGAGGACACCATTCACTCAAGATAGAGCCTCTCCCCTGTAAGTTCAAGATTCCCATTATCCTACAATACAATGGGGATAGTGACTCATATGACCACCTAGATGCATTTAATATATAAATGGATCTTTAGACGATAATTCCTCTGGTCAAATGCTGAGTCTTCCCAACTACTCTTGGAGACATACCTTGGACATGGATCAGGAGTCTCCCAGCTTGCAACATTGATAGTTAGGAAAAGTGTTAGAAGAGATTCATCAACTAGTATAAAGCATTGAAAAGGCAGCTTACACCACCATGGCACATTGCAATGATTTTTTAGCGAAAGAATGAATCACTAAAAGATTACATCACCTAGTTCAGGTGTGAGGTCAGCAACGTAGGGAATCCCTTAGATAAGAGCATCCTAATAGTGATCTCAGTAGGAATTTACAAGGATGGAAAGCTGTATGAGAGCATATACAAGTCTCCAATGAGGGACCTTAGTGAATTTTATGAATGAGCTGCCAAAGAGATTAAGTGGGAGGAGACCTTTAGCTTTAAGAATTCCAATCAAAAGTATAAGGCGAATAGCTCTAATTAGAGCAAAAAGAAGAGTAATGACAAGAATAGCAAAGAGAATCAAAAGGGTGGCTCTGACAATCCGATTGCCAAAAAGGCCAGAAATGAGTGACCTCAGTGTCATGGTCATCGTGACAGCTACAGTATCCTATCTGACACTCAGGATAGGATATTCATAATACAAAAACATAGGGAGGACTTTAAGAAGCCCAAACCCCTAATGACTCCTAATAGGCTCAGGAATAGAGACAAGTTTTATACCTGTCATGATAAGGTTGGAGTGCTAGACTCTCAAAGATGTACTTGAGGATCTGATTAAGAAAGGTCACTTAAAAGATTATGCGATGTGACTTGCGAGATAGTAACCTCAGCAGCCTCAGCAACCAGCACAATAGTGGTGCCAGTGGACTCCTAAGCAAGAGGATGCACCATTAGTGAAAACCATATTCAACATCCATGATGGCTTCACATTGCAAGTACCTCAAACAAGTCTCATAAATGCTATGTGCAAGAAGTAAATCACGTCTTGCTCACAAGACATAGTGAATTTAAGGACTCACCAAGAAAGCAAGAACAATCTTGGACAACATCACCTTTACAGATGGAGATGCCCAAGGAATACATTCTCCACATAATGACATACTGGTCATCTTAGCTAAAATTGGCAATGTCGAGGTGTGAAGAATAATGATTGATACTGGCAGCTTAGTAAATGTCATGTACAAGGGATGCTTTGAATGGATAGGTTTGGATGCAAGCCAATTGAAGTCTTCCCTAAAGTCCTTTTATGGCTTTAGAGGAGATGTAATAGTACCAGTGTGGCAGATCAGGCTTTCCATTACACTCAAAGATTCAGCTTGCCAAGCCACCATCCTGGCAAACTTTCTGATTATCAATTGTCCCTCAGCATATAATGTGGTGTTAGAGTAACCTACAATGAATGACCTAGACATAGTCACATCAACCAAGATGCTTACCATTAAATTCCCTACCCTTAATGAAATTGGATATATGTGAGACAAGTAGCACATAACCCGAGGCTGCTATAGGGATGAAGTCAAGCTTGGGGTGAAAAGGAAGAAAGGTTAATGTGATTTTTGATGGAGAACCATGAGCTTGGAATACTAAACATTTGTGCCCATATTTTCAATAAATTTGAGTTCGCCATTCTAATCCTATAATATTATTCAAAAATTGATAAAAAAACACCCAAGTTTCTCCTTAAATTTTTATATGTGTTTATTAATTTCTGAATAAATTTTCAACAAAGTACTATATAGGAAGCGAGCTATTCTCAGGGTTAAAAAGTCATGATTTACTATCTAAATTGCTAGCTGAGGTGCAACCTACGGGGCATTAATTGCTAGCTGAGGCGTGACCTACTGGACATTCAACTTGACATTTACAATGTTATTATTTGCTAGCTAAAGCGTGACCTATTGGGTATTCATTGCTAGCTGAAGCATGACTTACTAGGCATTCAACTTGACATATATATGTCATGGTTACTAGATGAGGCACAACCTATTGGGCATTAATTACTAGATAAAGCGTGACCTACCAGGCATTTAATTTGACATATTTACAATGTCATGATTTACTAGTTGAGGCGTGACCTATTAGGCATTCAACTTGACATATTTACATTATCATTTGCTAGCTGAGGTCCATTCATGTAAACATATGTGTTATTGTTTGTGACCTACTAGGTATTCAACTTGACTAATGCTTATTAAGCCATGGTTTACTGGTCGAGGTATCATCTACAACCTACTGAATATTTAACTATGAAAACTGAGAAGAATAAAGCAAGAAAATCATAAAAAGTTCATTAAAAACCTCTTTCAACGAGGTAAATTTACATATGAAAGTTCAAAGTTAAACTCAAAATTAGCTTGCTATAATCATAGCCTAGGAGGAAGTCTGGCCCTTAGAAGCTATACTCTAGTGGGCTGGAGAGTCCATATATGGGGCAAGTAAGTCGTCCATCATTTGATAATCAGTAGTCTCTACGACCTGCGAGTTGTTCTTTCCTTGAATTACACCCTGAGCAGGAGAAACTCTGTTTGTGGACTACACACCTTTATTGGGAAAAATTGCTTTCATGGCTTCCTCGAAGCCCTTGATGGCCTCATGAACATTCCCACTAAAAAAGGAGAAGTCCACCTCCAGGTGCTCTTTCCACTAGGTGTATAAGAAGCTTGCAATGTTATCTTTTTCCACTTTTATGACCAGCACAGTGGTCTCCACCTTAGCTCGAGTGGTTTCTTTTTTTACCAGAGTAACTTTGTTCCTGGTTGCCTTATTCTCCTTTTCAGCAACCTCAGCTCACTGCACTACCATGTCTAGCTCATCCTTCATTCTTGATATCTTGTCAACAACCTTATTGAGATCTAAAGTATGCCTAGAAGTGATAGCTTCTCATTTTGCCTCCTCATGAGAGAAAACTTCCTTGGCTTCCTTTTTAGCGATGTCGGCATCTCTCGACCGAGTCTCAAATACTTGCGTTTTGTGCCTTAGCTCCAATGCCTTAGTGGTTACGATGGCTAGGTCACCTTCAAGCTTTTCCTTGTCTTCCTCCCAAGCTAAGAGCTCATCCCTTAGCTTTATTGCCCCCAGAGCGCTCTGAGAAATCAAATGGTTAAGTTAGCTTACAAAGAGATAAATGAACAGAAGTGAAAGGACTTAACTTACCAGTATACTACGATGAGCTATACAGCCTATCAAGCTGTTATCAAACATCTCCAACTCTAATGCCTTAGTGTGGGTCCCCAAGATCAAGTCCATATTCTCTCAAAGAAAGTTGTAATACTCCCATGCCTTTAGGCCAAAGCCGTCAGGTCACTCTTCAATCTCCACCTCAGGTGCCACTTGTTCTGTAGTGGCAACAACATTTTTCCCCTTAGGCCATTTTTTACATTTTGGCAGAGGGCTCAGATGGAGATGGGACCTTGATTGCCTTAACCACTTTAGGCTACGAGGTAGAAATCAGCACCTACGGGGTCGCTACTGTTACGGCCAGAGAAGAATATTGACTTGCAACAGTAGGAACTGCAATAGCAGTATGGGTAGTAGGGTTAACAGACTGAGCAAGGGTTGGTGGCATACAAAGGTTTAGTCTCACCATATCTTCATATTCTTGAAAGTTTATTAGGCTAACTACCTTAATTTCATAAGCTTCGAGGCCCATGCTACTGTCAAGGAGCTCGACATTCAAGGTTAGAGCAAGTTTATAGGAATGCAGAAGGTCTTCGTCAAATTTAAGGTCATTTTTTAGGTCATCCACAGTAGCAAATTGGCCCAGCACTTCGACTTCTTCAACCCCTAATGTCAATTTCTCCTTTGCAGCTTCATCTATAAAATGAAACAGAATGTTAAACCAAGAATAAAATAAATATATGAATTTATACAAGCTTGCACATTCTTAGCTTGCTTACCAGGAGTAAGGACGAAACTAAAGTTCTAAAAATGACGTAAAGATGGGCAAGAAATATAAAATCGATGAGTTTTATAGTTCTTCACATTAGATTTGCCCTTAGCATCACCTTGCAAAAGGATTTTCTCGTGCTTGATCTATCGAGCTATGAGGTACTAAATCCTATTTCACTGCCCTGTGCCCTTTATGCTATAAAGATAGCAAAGAACCCTTGCAGAAGATGGAAGGAGATTATTCCTAAGGTAAAGGAAAACAAGGGAGGTGAGTTAGGAGTAAGAGTTTAGTATGAGCTGAAAAGGGCAAAGCTTCAATTCATTTAATAAATCTATAATATAAAGATGAATTGGGAACCTAAGCCTAATATTGAGATGATAGGTGCTGATGGCAATAAATCTCGGAGGAGGATAAGCTGCGTGATCATCTAATAAGGGCATTATGATGCAATAGCCCTTAGGGATCCAGTACGTCTGAACAATGCTCTTAAGCTTGTCAAGGTTGATAGTCAAAACATGGTGATCAAATACCATACGAGTAGGAGACCTTTGATTTCTAGCGACTTGCTAGCCCTCAGTGGGGTCAGGACGAGCAGCAAACTTCTCACCAACCTCATCGCTCCTAGAGGCTAATCCTTCTATGGCACGCACCAGTTCCTCCCTCCGATTTGGAGAGTTAGAATCATCAACACTCCCTGCTTGGTGACCATAGCATTTATGAACTACAAACATCTGCACACAAAAAAAGGAATAGTCAAGTCGCTGTAAGCAAACCATACCTAAAAGCTAAGGCTAATAAGGAATTTCCTATGCGACAGGTCATACACGCCTCATATCACCACACCTTACACCCAAACTATTAAAAACATAGGGGCTTAACCAATAAGCCTGCCAAGTCGCTAAAACCTAGGAAATAGGTGGAAAGATAAATTCAATCGTCTATAACCCCAAAACCTATAGGCATCTTATCAAGCAGATCACATGCTAACAATAAAAGGTGCACAAATAAGCATACAACAGAATTAATAACAAGCAAAGTTTCCTAGTAACTAACAAGCATATATTTCTGAACTCTCCAAGTAATAAGGTATCAAAAACCCATAGAACAAGGCATTCATGAAAAATAGAGGCTTAAAGCTAAGATGTGTTGAGAAAACTTACTGTATCAACAAAACGAGATGAGTCCTGAGAAGAGAATGATGAGCAAGATCGGTATCCGACAACACTAATCCAAAGATTACTATTGCAAACTTGGTGAAGCAAAAAAAATGAAGAATAGTGGCGACTATTTGTGAACTTGAGAAGCAAGCAAGAAGCAAAAGCATCGATTTTCAAAAGTGAGAGGGAAAAAGGGTTTTTCTCATCTTATATAGCCTGAATAGCTTCACTGTTAAATTTAGAGATTGATCAACTGACCTTAATCTAACAGTCTAGCAAATAGCAAGGTTTAGTCATTGCCACACTAACAGCTATAGGAAAATACATGTATTAAATGCAATAATGATGATATGGGTTAGCACAAATGAAACGATGGGATAAAAGTCTAGATGACAGCATAGCATATCACAATTGCAAGCTTTTACCAGTGAACTACAATTTCTAGTCCACAGATCACACTGAAAGCTGGGGGCTAATGTTGTAGGTATTTTTGGAACTATACAAATAGGCTAGTAAAAGCTCAATGGACAAGCCTAACTGATAAGGGCTTAGTTCAACCAGGATTGAGGTCTTTAGAGCAAGGTATTAGGTCGCCAAATGCAAACTTAGATTGCTGGTTAATGAAAGTCAAAGCAGCAACCTCAGATTATTAAGGACAAGATCTAGCCCATTGCTCGAAGCATGCTTTCTCAACTATTAATTCAAAGAAATCTATTCAATTACCTATCTAATAGAAATCCATTATTGACTGTTATATAACCAATTGATGATTCATTTTCGTTATGGAATTACATTGTAACACCCCGGCTACTATAAAGAGTGGTTGAAATCATTGTAAAAGAAACAAACAATAGACACTAATACTTAGTAAAAATACTAAGAAATAAAATAACCATGGATGTAAGCATTGTACTAGGCCAAACCGTGTTAAAAACTCTTGGTGACACCTTGTTCTTCCTTTCTCTTTCTTTATCCTATAACTTTACACAACAATCTGTAGTTTAGGGTTTTAGACTTAGGTTGACCAAATTCTCACATCAATAATAATTTATTACACATGAAAGTTTAAATGAGTTTGAATTCATAGAAAAATATTTGAGTTTATTGGATACAAAAGAAGACGCATAAGGTTATTAAGTTTGGACTCATTATGGCCCAACAAAGAAGTGTGAACCCCTTAGGCCAAAAAGGCAGCACTGGCCTTGCAACCCATCTACTTCATGAGTGGATGGCACAAACAAGGGGAAACCCTAGTTTGTACATCACTCATGCTTGTTCCTTATCTTGTGCTATAATTTCTTCTATTTAAAGAAGTGAGATGCCCACCCTTATATACAATTGTGCAATGACACACAAACATTAACCCTAGCACATATATTGTGCACCCAACTCTTTTGTATGATCTTACTTTTCATCTTTTCTTTGCATTAAAACATCACCTTGTTCGAGTAAATTTGTGATTTTATAGAGAGTTAGCATATCTAAAGTTGAGTGATTGATTTTTCTACTCTACCTAATATGTGAACTTGGTGGAGACTTTGAATCAAACTAATCTATATGGATCACCATTGGTATTGGAGATAAAATCTGAAGGAGTTGCTCGAAGATAATCCAAAGGACTTCATTATACGCCTTTTCATGGAATTGCTTGGAGATCAAATTTAGATTTGGAAATCAAGGATTCTGAGAACAACTTTTCTTGACTTTAATCATTTTAGGCTCTCACAATTCAAAAAGTAAATAGATGTTTACCTGCAACAACTCATAGATGAACTTAAAAAGTTATGGTTAAAGGGAACTTTGACATATGATATATCATTAAAGCAAAACTTTCAAATGAGAGATGCATTGATGTGGATAATTTGATTTTCTAACTTATAGAATGCTATCTGGTTGGTTGGACAATTGTAGGAAAACTAGGTTATCTTATATGTATGATATGATCAAAGGCTTTTTGTAAGATCTCTAGTAACTCTACTTTTAATTAATTCAATACTAGAAAACAGACACAAAGTAAGAAAATACATCAAATTATTATTTTTTATTCTGGACCATTATAATTTTTCTTCTCAATTCAGTTCTGGCTCAAGTTTTTCTAGAATTTCTACTAAAATTCTCAAGGTTGCATTCTAATCCCTAAGCCCCTTCATTCTGTACTAAACTTGCCAAGATGGAAATTTAGTTAATGACACCCAAAAATTCTTAAAATCTCCAAAACAATACCTCTATATCTCTTCTTTTCATGAGAGGAATCCTAGTTCAAAACTTTCTGATATTACCTCTAAACCATAGCCATTTTTGGAATTGTACAGTTTGTACCATTCCAGAAATCACTGATTTCTATTATTGTCGTTAGCTAGGCAAATCATCTTTAAATTTCCTTAAATTTGGCATAGGATACCCTCAATATGTTAGGGACATGCCACAAAACTCTTGGACCAAAACTCACACGTTTGGTCCCTCATCATTTCTCATTCTCTTGGCTACCCTATTCTAGTCTCATTCTAGGTACCTATTCTATTTTTCATTTATTGGGGACATCAAACCAATCCAGAATTGACTAAAATTTATCAAAGACATAGTTCCACATGTGTAGAACTTATAATAAAATTTTTTGCTCAAATTTCAACCAGTTACTCCCTTAAATCTAAATGTTCTTTTTAAAACTCAAATCTGACTCTTTGGGAATTTCAACACTGTTTGGGTCTACTTGACCCACGAGCTCTTCACTAAAAATTTCCAAAATTTTCAACATTGAGGGAAAACATGGTGAGATATTTCAGACCAAATTTCAAGATATTCTAAGATCATTTACTCACTAAGTAAAATAGTACCAAAATAGGAGAAATCAGAAAAGCACATTCAACATTTATCACTTGGAACTTCAAAAACCAGAACTTACTGAATATATACATTATTATACACAACATATCATCCTCATTTACATACTATTCCAGAATTACACACTTCCTATCATTCTCATTTACAAACTGTCCAGAACTGAGTTTCCAACTCAAACATATATATTTTGATACAAAACATGCTAAACAGCTACATAATAATCTATTACTCCTTCCTTGCTTCTTTGGAGCTTCCTGGAATACCTAGAATTGGTTTTAATGGTCATGCAAGGTGAAATAATATTATCTTAGTAGCTAGTAAATTTTTCTTTTAAAATAGCAACCAATCTAGTCCTTAAAATATGCCATACATAAAATTCATTACATATAGTAGGGAAATATCATGCCATATGCAGAGGTCATCTCCTAAGGACCATAATCTGGTTTTCTATAGTCACTTGCTATCCTATACCATCAAATGGTCCAATTCTCTGCTATTTTTTATAGACTGGTCATTCTACACAGAGAAAGGAGGTACTTAAACTCTTCCTCCATCACATGCCTTACCAAATTACCATAGGTATATCAATTTACCAGCATACATTCAATGGCATACTTATGCAAACAATTATGAAATAGTAGCATATTTAAGGAAAAACTAGCTACCTGAACTATAAATATGGCCGGTGCCCCTTTTTGATTTTATATTGCCCTCTCTTTAGCTTCTTGATGAAGTGCAAAACAAATCCTATTTCTCTTTGCTACACTTTTTCTTTCAAAACTTTCTGATTTTCTCTAATTATTAATACCAACGCCAACCTTCAAAGAAAAGAAAACTATCAAAAAATTGCTCTTAACTTGCTCTATAACTTTCTCTTCTACATCAAAAGTTAAAAGTATGTGAAATTACCTTAAATCTAGTCGATTTTCTTTCTCTCTCTTTAAGTTTGGTCTTCCTCTATGAAAGGTTGAACTTCATCTTTCTTTTTTCTGGTTTTCAGACAGCCTATGGTAGAAAGAGAGGAAGTATTAAATTGCAATTAGTGAGGGGATAAATGGTTGAATATAATTGGCCCATGTGTCTTAAATATTTTCTTCTTCTTTCTTATTTTTGCCCTTGGCTTTTCTAGGAATTTCTCCCATGTCCTTTAGTCTTGCTGCCTGCTACCTCCACTTGGTCGTGCATCACACTTAAGGAAAGGAGAAGTGTGGGTAAAATTACTAAAATACTCCTATTCACTCGATTCTTTCAATTAGGTCCTTAAACACTAGATGAGGGTTTTTCCTTAATTCTCTATAGGTATATGTATTCTAATTATCCCCTTTAAATATCACACATACTAACTAACTTAGGGTGTACACATGTCTTAAATAATTCATCTTACATTCATCTAATTAATCCTCTAAGTAACTAGACTTTCTACACTTAGGAAAATCCTCTATAAAAAAATTACTAAATTCTCCAATTTAGTTCTTTTTATAGTAATTAAGGTTTCTTTTGACCATTTAGGAGTTACAAGCCTTAATTATCTTTATTAGACAGCTTACATGTAAATAACTAGGATGTTACACTTTTTCTCTTAAACATAGCTAAAAGGTATCTTATTTTGATTGCTATCATATGTTTGTGCCACAATTTCATTGTTATCAAAGGAATCGTGCTGGCTTTTTAAGGTAGGATTGAGAAATTTACTCCTCTTCCACGCCATAGTGGTGATGAAGTTTAGAATAGAGTAGATAACTTGCCTAAAATTTTTCCAGATACGAAGGTGCCAATTCATTATTATGGAATTGATCACAACTGGACCAAGTAGAGCATTTTTTAAGAATTGCAATACTAGAAAACAAATCTCGATCTCCATAATTTGGATGTAGCACTTATTGAAAAAAAATATCTTTAACATTACCTTCAATACTGTTTGATCCACCTCCATCCCTCCTACGCCGTTACCCCTTCCGCACCTCATGTTGATGCTCAAACTCAGGCTAAGTCATCTTAAGTTAACTTTTCTACATTAGGGCCACATAACCTTCACTTATTATAGGGAATTGATCTTAGTGATGGAAAGGAATGGATTTATCCAAATGAAAAAGTATAAATATAATTATTTATTTGATTGCCTAAGCTTTTATATATGATCTAACATTGATATTTGTATTTTATTTTATTTAAATAGAATTTATCCAACAAAGGATCCTTTTAGACACATTTCTAATATGATCCAAGCCTTTTTTATTGGTCCTTGTAGCTCATGGAAAGATGTAAAAGAGAGCAATATTGCACACACTTGGTATGGGGAGTGGAAGGATGTTGTTGTAATCTTATACTTATTGTGAATATTTATACATGTTTAATGACCTTTATATATGTGTGTGTGCGGGTGAGCGCGCATATTTAACTTTGAAATAAATTTGCAGAGGAGGTACAAGTGTCTTCCACAACATGAGGATCCCATTGAAAACAATTTTAACATATAAGCAGCAACTCAACTTCATCGAATAGTGTTATAAACACGGTAGAGGATTGACCAAAAACCAAGATTCATCCATCAAACAATTTGAGACGACATGGTTAAGAAATGGATTGACATATAATAGAAAAATAAATCAAATAATCAATGAAGAACAATGAATCAGAGAACGGTGGCTCATTGCATTCTTGAGGGTTTATGTCTATTGTTGAGCATATAAGGAGGATGGTAATTTATTATGATTTATACTCCATACATATGAATTTTACAAGTTTTGTAATTATATTTATGTATATAAATAATGTAGAAAGAACAAACTGGAAGGAATCCTACCTTATTTGAGGTTTTCAAGCACACTCTTAAGAAAAAGCGAAGCGATGATTTTGTGGATCCAAGATCTTCTACACTATATGTAAGTTGTGGATGATTAAATTAGCAGTATTTCAATACACTAAATTGAGTATGGTTATTTATTACTTTCTTACTTGCAGGATGATGTTTTGAAGTTTAAAGAGGCTAACTCCCAACAATTTATGGATAGGGAATCTCTAGAAGGTTCTCAATCTGTGTTGGATGAATCTATTCTTCTTTTATAAGCTATTGGTGGAAAGAATAAAGAAGGAATACTATACAGGTTAGGCTCATTAGGGGCATCTCTTGATGAGTCTTCTTCTAGCCAATTATCCACAATACTAAGATTTATGCCACTTGAGCAGCATTAGGAGTTTCAGCAACATGTGTCATCTTTGGACAAGAGATTTAAGGGCCATGACAAGCTCTTGCAAATGATGTTAAGCCAAATGAAGATGAGAATAATCAATGAAGACAATGAAGAGGACATTGCCATGGAAGATGCTATAAGTGACAAGGAAGGACAAGATGAGGAGGAAAAGGAAGATAATGATAAGGACACTTGGGATTATTAGCATTGTTTTCTCTCTCTATTTTTACTACTTCTGACATTTAAGTTTGACAATTTATATGTTATCTTGTTTTATGATATGGTTTGCGAACTTAAATTTGATATAATTTTAAGTTTGATATTTGGTTGTAATTGTTGAGTTATTAATTGTTTCGTTATTTTGCATAAATCAATTTGAAATGGGGTAGTTTATGATTAAAATTGACAAAATATTGAAAAATTTTTCCAGAATTTGAACGGAATTTCCATCTCAACTTTTTCAAGTTTTTTTTTCTAGATTTGCAACTAATTGCTTATATTTGAAATAAAATTTCTATTTCAACCTAAAAAAATTATGTTTTATTGTTGAGACAAAGTTTTCTGTCACAAAGTTAATAATTTTTTTTTCACGTTTTAGATGAAAATTTTCATCCCAACATATAAAAAAATATATTTTTTGAAATTATTTGCGACAAAAATTTCATCTCAAAGTTTTTTTTCAAATTTTCTTTTCTTCTGAGATAGAAAATTTCATACCAATTTTTGAAAAAAAAAAATTGGTATAAAATTTTAATTATAGAGATAGAATATTTCATTTTAATTTTGGGATGAATTTAAAATTCTATCTTAAAAATATCGTAACAAGCATTTTTACGACAAAATATTTATATCTTTAAGGGAATTTTTCATCTTAGTTTCATTTTTTTTTATTTTTTATAGTGAGATGAGACAGAAAAAGTTTGGTTTATCTCCATTTTACTTTGTTGCCATTCCTATCCAAAATTTATGTCTGAAATACATATTACACTTTAAAACAACCAAATCCGGTGGATTGCAGAGCCACAAAGTCCACCTGTTCTTGTGCTTATCCTTTGGACTTTTTTTTACAGTTCTTTTATTGGATTTTGGTGTAATTTTGTTGATAAGAAAGAAAAAAACAAAAAAGACACATCAAACAAAAACATGAGACCTGCCTAAGAAATTCACGTATTCTTTCTAATGTGAAATAATCGTATGAATATTATAATATTTACACATGTCATTGCGAAGAATAATTGAGGGCCACATCAGAAGCCTCTGGAGTCAATTACTTTGCATATCTTTTTCTCATTTTAGTTCCCATTGGATATTGATTTATCTCTTTGCAAGTCCGTCAACTAAAGAATATGATTTCATTTGTTTTCATTTTTATTCAAGAGACGTGATTTTTACGGGACTCTTCACACTCAAATATTTGCACCAAAACGACAACAAATCATTAAAGAAAAAATGAATGAAAACAAGATCAAGGACTTAAAACACGTCAAAGTTTGATGGTGATACTGATTAATCAGTGAAAATCGTGAAACATAACAAACAATAATTACTAGATAATCTTAATTCAGATGAAAGGCTGATATTATTCTTTTAATTTTGTGCAAAATTATGCTTGATGAAACGAGTTTACTATTTTCTTAATTGTCGATTATTTAAATTTCTTAAAATAACCGGATACCTACCACTCCCCTCACAAGGCTCTGATACCAAGTTGGGGTTGCCGTGGAGGAGTCCTAGGTTACCCGAGGGAAGTCGCTAGTTGTTGTGAGCTAGTACCTTAGAAGAGTCAACAGTTATCCGAGAGGAGTTAGTACTTGTTGTGATAAAAGCTAACACCCAGTAGTGATTGCTTTGGTAGAGGTCAAAACTTAGGGTTTTATCATTCTGAAATCATAAGGGAGCACTTGTGCAGTTAGCTGTATGCTGCGTAGACTGAAATCACGTTGAAAGCCGTGTTGAAGCCCAAGGAGAGGCGTGTGTTAGGCTGTGTAGTGGTATAATTCCCCGTAGTTTTAGTGTTTTTCCTAGATTTTCGGATACCTAAACCCAAAGTGAGTAAACCAAAACCATTGTAATTATTATTGAGATAGTAAGCCAAAACCCCCAATAACTAGTAACCTCCTTAGGAGTAATTGAAGATAAGTCTAAGGTAAAACCTCAATAACTAGCGACAACTTAAGGATAATTAAAGACAAGTCTAGGGTAATAAAGACTCATTTAATTAGGAACCTATTATCTAATCATAAGGAACTAATACCTTTTGGTTTAAATATTAGCTCAGAAAATCTTAGCATTAAAAACATAATGAATAAAGCTTTAAAATCAATAAAAAGTTTGCTTGAAGAAATTAATGAAAAACTAGCAAAACTTCAAAACAAAAATATTCCAGAGTCTCAACATTTACAAAAAATAGAAAATCCTTCAGAAAATGAACCTTTAGAATACTTCTACAGTCCTATATTAGGTATTTTAGGATACGTTAATCCAAAACTTCCTGGATACTCTAATGCACTTAGTTGTCAAATAAATATAACAAAAAATGATAAACGTGATATAAGAATATTAAATAAAGAGGTAGATAAAAAATTAGCCAAGCTTCAAAAACTAATAAATAGTAACAAAGATACAGAATCTCGTTGTTCTCAAAACCCTACAAAAAATTAACTCAATATAATAAAAAAGATTGATGTAAATCATAAAAGCCTTGTAGAACATTATAAATCTCCAAAAAATAAAGAAAAACGTAATTGATATGTCTCAAAATTCTTCCTTGAAACCAGAAAACAAATAAGAGAACTTTACTACAAAACGATAGAAGAAAGACGACAATACATTTTCTTTTTTAACTAGTTAGAAACATATTGTCAAAAAATAAATATAGAATATCCTTTCAAAAGAAAAATTCAACCAAGTCATCAAAAGAATAAAGACAAAAGTATATCAATACTTCAACAAGAAGAAAACATGTGTCAACATAGGCCCCATCAAGAAAGTAACACTTGTTAACCAAAAATAGAAGTCAAAGAAACCAATAATCTAAACAAAGAGACAAAACCCTTGTCATCTTTACCTAAAAAAAATAACAACTTGTCAAAAGAAAAGGAAAAGGATGACATGACCTCAAAATCAATTATTTGTCCCTTGAACCTTAGAAATAAAACATTTAATAATCAAGATATCGAAAAAGAAGAAAAGATTCTTAAAGTAGAATCTATCCAAAAACAAATTTTGATAAATCAAAATATTAACTTATGCAAAGAAATCATTCCATATCAACCAATATCTTCATCAAAAGACACTATGTGTCACCCTAAAAAAGATAATAATAAGGATAATTTCAATAGGGTCAAGAGTCATGATAATTTTCCCAAAGAAGCAAAATTCTTGTTTTTATCAAAAGAAAAGATCAATCAACTAACTAGTTGTTCTTTAGAACTTAAATCTATGATAACTAGAGTTCAAGATAAAATTCCTTTAGGAAATCACCAAGAAAATGATCTTTCAATAAATCAAAACCTAAATCCATATAAAGACATTATTCCTTATCAATCAAACTTCAAAATTATGTCTCCTAAGTTAAAGGAAACTTCAAAATTTTTGCTATCTCAAAATCCCGAAGACTTTCAAAATAAATCAAGAATAGAACAACCTATAGGTAAGCCATTTTCAATATCTAAAGAAGGTATAAAAATTTCTTTGATCAAAACCATTAAAATTATGGCCCAAGAGTTGAAAGAAATAAACTTAAATGAAATCTCAAAAATAGAAGACTTAATGAGTCCAAAAGATAACAAAATTATAAAATTTGATGAATTTGGGCTTCACTTGGACATCCAACTCATCCATTCAGCCACAAAATTTTTAGAAAACTTAAAAAATGACAAAAAGACAAAGAGTAATGTCTTTGGACATGGTATCCACGGACAGCCCAAGCAAACAAAAAAAATCTTACAAGAAAACATAATTCTAGACAATAATTCTCTCAATCCTTGTTATAAATCAACAACCAATAAAAAACCTCCAAGTTTCTTGTCAATTTAGCCCAAAATTTTCAATTTTTCAATGAATATGTCCGGCCAAGATAGCATAACTATACCATTTAGCCAGCTTTTCAAAAATAAAACTAAAATAAGAAATCAAGAAGTTGAAAAGTCAAAAAGCAAAACAAAAGAAACTTTCTTACAAGTATTACCTTGCATAAGCATATGCATAAATAGTCTTTCTTCAACATTCAATAAACCCTTTAACATAAAGTTAAAGCACAAAGAAAATAGCAAAAAAGATGAAGAAATAATTATAAAGGACAAAATTCTCAAGAAAACTCAAAATTAGAAAATTTTCTAAAGCTTCCTTTGCTCTTCACGGCCAAAGGAAGAAAAATTTCAAAAATTTCAACAAATGTGCACTTTTTATCAAGATTTAATATTTTATCAAAATATCTAAGACTAATGATAGTTGACAAAATTATCATTCAAGTCTTACAAATGAAAATCAAAATTATTAAAATAAAAGAATCATTGAGGAATGTTAATAACATCAATAAATAATAAAGTGAAAGACACTCAAATTTGTTTCAAAAATACCTTTAAAAATGAATCAATAGTTTTAATACATCCTTTAAAATTCAATTTCAAATTAATATTATTTTCTACTTCAAAAGATCTTCCCATTAAAACACTCCAAAAGATGACAAAGAATAAAAAAGCAGAAGAAAATAGATTTGAAAAGTCAAAAATTAGTCCAAAGGACATAAGATCTCACGGCAATTTCTTCATGCATAGAAAAAAGGAAAACAAAAAGACAAAAACTCAATCTAAAGCCAATGAAATCTTTCCATATAAATCTAGTCTACCATCTAAGTCACTAAATTATAAGTCTAAAATGAAAACATTCAACAAATCCATGAGTAAAGGACATATACAAGTACAATCATATTTTCAAAATGAAAACACATGTGTGTTCCTAGTTTCTCCTAATAAACTTCAAGAAAATGGCAAGTTAAAAACCATTATGCTTTTAAGCCTAGTGTCTTTTAGCCAAGACATAGAAAAAAATTCATTTTCAATTCAAAAGGAAAAATAAATCATCAAGAAACTCAAAAGAAAGTCATAACACATTTAGGAGAAATTTATGCAACAAACATATAACATTCAATACCATAAAACCTTCAACAACTAAATTAAAACAAAAATTTCAATGGCAAACTTCTTCAATATTTTGAAAAAATCATCTTCTTTTAGAAAAAATTGTAAGGGTTCATCTTGATCAAAAGGCTTTAGGAATCCATCATCCAAAATATTACCATAAGTATGACAATGCATGCATTTTCAAAATTACTTATAAAGTTACACATATTTTCAAAAATGCCATTTCAAAAGCCTTTATATATTTGATTTCTACCAAAAAGAATTTCCATATGAAAGACTTCAAACTATTAACATCTTGCAAAAGCTTTCTCATAAATTCATCTAGTTTTCAAATGAGTTTTGAAGCATCCTCATCATTGGCAGCTTCAAATCAATATTTTCAAAATCCGTCAAGATAAAAAATCATGTCTTCTTTATCATACTCAATATTTCCAAAAGATTTTCCTCAAGAGCTTAAAGAAATCATCTATTCAAAATCTCAG
>JANHAO010009593.1:0-18259 GCA_026873985.1 Saraca asoca
CTCACTCTTGCTTTTAATTTGATGTATGTGATACATTGGAACCTCAATCCAATGGATTTTGGGAGGTTTGTTTGGCCAAGAGCATATTGTTCCTGGAAATTTTTTTAAATTTCGGCCTCTTGGAGTAGAACAAATCTAACAGGATATTAGCAGGAGCAGTCGGGCTTCGTGGCCTTTCTGCTAATGGTAGCTGGTTTTCTATTTTCATCTTCAGCCTTAAGCTCTTTTAGCTTTTATTTCTGTATTTACCTCCTCTGATGTAATTTTACCTCGTTGAATGAGGCCTTTTATATGAGCTTTTCTATATAGCTCCTGAATGTTGTACTGGGTGCTTCCATACACTTTTGATGATGATATGTATATCACCGTTAATCAATGAAATGATTGTTTGGCTAATCAACCATAACTTCTTATGTGAATTTCAACATACGATTGCCTAGATCAATGACAAGTAAAGTTTGGCCAGGTCACATGCAAGCTGCGCCTGGAAAGAGCTCATTAGCGAGCTGTGAGCACTCAACATGAGAGCTGTGATGAATGTACAGTGTCTTTGTGCTTGTGCAGGCTTTTCGAGCATTTTGTAGTGTCTCTACACCTCGATGAGATGATAGTTCTTTGTGGGTCAGATCGTATATTAGTTAAATCTGTACCACAGCAATCTCATTGCTCAGTGGAATAGTAATCTTGTGGCTCAGTCTTGCAGTAATCTTATTGCTCAATGAGGCAACAATCCTGTTGCTCAGCTTCACGACAATATTGTTGCTCAGCGAGACAGCAATCTTGTTGCTCAGTTCTATAGCAAGCTCATTGCTCAGTGGTCGTTCAAAGAATTTGTCCTTGCTAGCAATCTCGTTACTCCGTCTTACAGCAATCCTGTTGCTTAGTGAGGCAGCAATCTTGTTGCTTAGCAAGACAGTAATCTTATTACTCAGGCTAGGAATTATTTTCCTTTGCTCCCAATTCGTGGGATATGGCTTGCTTTGGATGTATCAACGAGGTAGGCTTCACGCCATCTCACCCCCGAGTGTATCCATATGATAGCGAGGCAGAAGCTCGTCACTAACTTGATAATACTTTTGAATTTTGGCCAATCGGCTATGAATAACATTGATTCAATGTAGAGTAGTTCTTTTTCATACAGCGTTCCATTGAACAATTCATACAAAGATTCCAAAATTGTCATTGATCTTAAGAAAATATTATAGGATCAGAATATGGTCCTAATGGAAGGCTCCATCTCTCGATCAATAGTTTGTTGAGTCTACTGAGCTTGTTGTCCTGACAACCTCACCACATAATCCTGTAAGCAACCTCTTCTGATGAGGTTTTCTATAGCATCTCTCAGTGCCCAGCATTCTGAGGTGGTGTGGCTAACCTCATTATGGTAAGCGTAGAATCTGCTTGGGTCTCTGGACTTAGTGGGAGCTCTCATGGGTCTGGGCCTCCTAAAATCTTCTTTATGCCTCTCCGTGGCAAAAATTCTATCCTATGTGTCTAACAGGATATTATAGCTTTCAAAGCGACCGTTAGGCTGAGGTCGCTGAGGCTTTGCCTTCTTCACAAGCTAAGGACTGGGGTTGTGACTGTAACTCTCATCACCCCTCTTCTTCCTCACGGTGGGACCACTAACATCTGCCCTTTGCTTGGGCTCTTCCATCCTAAAGGTTTCCTCCCATCTTATTATTTGGTAGCTCGCTCATAGAATTCAGTGAGATCTTGAGTCGGGGACTTGTAGAGGCTTTTGTATAGCTTTTCATCTTTACAGAGTCCCACTAAGATTGCTATTAGGATACTTTCCTTGGAAGGATTTTCTATGAGTTGGCTTCATGCCTGAACCTAGTTATGTAGTCTTTTAATGATTCACCCCTGTGCTGAAAGACCATCGCGAGGTGGCAAGAAGGCATGAGCTGCCTTTTCAATGCCTGATATTGGTTGACATATTTCTTTTGGCATTCTTCCTAACTATTGACGTTGTGAGCCAAGAGACTCCTGAACCATGTCTGAGGGATACCTCCTAACGTGGCTGGAAAGACATGACACTTGACCAAGGGGTCAGCTGTTTGTAGATCCATTTGGACATTGAATGCATCTAAATGATCGCACGGGTCACTATTCCTGTCATACAGGGGGATCATGAGCACTTTAAATTTCTATGGAAAGGACTACATTTTGATCTGCACAGAGAACGGTGAGCTTTCCTCATAGCAAGGTTGATTATTTTGAGATTGGGGTCGCTCCTCTAGATGTTTCAGCCTTTGGAAGATTTACTTCATTATTGGATCCTAAACCTCAGGCTGGGGGCTAGAAGTCTCAACTTGCTGTGAGCCCCTAGATTGCTGGTTGTGGTGGTCCTCACGAGCCTCTTTCCAAGTTTCTTCACACAACTGCTGGATTTGTGCTACGATTTCTTCTTGCCTTTGTGCATCCCGGGCTTGTGCTTATTGATCAGTTGTCGAGGCCAATCAGGATTAGTAATTTATAAATCGAGCTACCTAAACTACTTGTAGTATAGATAACACCAGGTTGAGCCCTTGGATCATTTCTTGGATGATATCAATCAGATTATGAGATAAAAATGAAGGGGGTTGGCAGAAACTACACTAACAACTAAACTAACATGCAAAAATGAAAATAATAATAAATAAACCAACCAGCCAAAGGAATTAACTTAAGATTAATGTATCCTTGATCACTAAATGTTCACCCAATTGTTAATCATATTCTATAGCCTAAAATTATACAAAAAGCCTTAGAATGATTAATGAACCATTTACCAGATAATCACCTAGCAACTGGTTTTAGCCAGGTAAACAACTCACCAAAAGCTTGATAAATTGCTTAGTTTTCTTATCCTCTTCCTATAATTGATCATTAAGCAATAATCATATAACATCTAAATCAAACAAATCCATTCAACTCAGATATTCAGTAAAAATAGATAGGAAAGGAGAAGAAATGACAAACAATTGAATGCAAGTTGAAAACAGGACCTCTACATTAATCTTCAAGCTGTCAACCCTTGGACTGATTATAGTTTAGCCTTCCATGGACTGGAGGCACGAAAATGTAGAGAAAAAGATGAAGAAAAACATCATACACTACTCTACTATCTAACAGTAAAAATTGAACTCTAAACTCAACTAAAAAGACTTAACTAAAAAAGCTTTGGCCGAGCCAAGAGAAGTTAGTTGCATTGGTTGGTGAGTAGGCAATGATGGCTGGTCTGGTGTAGCTAGTTTTGCTTGCTACCACTCTATTTGTGTGTTCTGTCTAATGCAAACTGCTTCTTCTAATTTTCTTCTGACTTACTGCTCTCTGACTGGTTAAGTGTGAGCTGGTGCAAAGAATGATCCATTGGGCTCAAGATCCATGCCAATTAGGGCCTAAAAATCCAATTTTACAAAAGCCCATTTCATTAACATTCTGTCTTTGAATTGCAGCTCCATTTGCATGCCCAAATTAATGGATCCAGATTTGGAAGTCTCATAAAAGTTGTAGCTTTATGTCTTAACTTCCGTTTGGGCTTAGTTTGACCTCATTTGGACTTGTATAGCTCCAGATATGGTCTAATGAATGCTTAGAGATCTGGCTACTCAGGATAGGCTAAGGTAGCATTCTGGTCTTGATTTTAACTCCAAATTTAGATATCCAATTTTGAGATTCAGCCTTAGAGGTCTTCATAAAGGTTGTAGATCCATGTCTCAGCTTTCCTACAAGAAAAGAATCACATTAATTGGACAAGTGTAGCTCAAGTTATGACTAAAATACAGAAACTGCTCAAAATAGCCAAGTACTGTAGGATTTTCCAAAATGATTCCAACTGGCAGCAAATCATAAATATACACTAACACAATTGAAAGTAAGTCATTTTGGACCTTAAAAAGCCTAGTGAGAGGACAATTAAATGAGTAAAATATTTTGTTATCACTTGTGCCAGCGCTTTAATAGTTTTAGCCAACTCTTTTACCATGTCTTCAAGAGGTGGCTAAGGGGCTGCTGGCTGAATGACTGGAGTGTTGGAACTCCTGGTGGCCCTTCCTCTCTTCATTTGAGTTGGATAGAAGAATGATTTAGAAATAGATGGGTCCCCACAAACGGTGCCAAAATTTTGATGGTGAAATTTGGTTCTGAGACAAACTCTAGTCAAGGGTGAATGGTTATGAGACCCGAGCTGTTTCCTTGTGAATCATGTGAAAGAGGGAAGAGAAGAGGATGACGGAGAGGAAGGGGGAATACAAGGAACGACAGGCAGTGTTTTTAACGTGGTTCAGCTAAATTCAGGCTACACCGAACCCTACGTTTATGGTGGAGTTTTTATTAATTTTGAGAGAAAGTTTATAGAGCTTTTTCTTATTTTTCTTTAGCCTCCCCCCTCTTCTAACAATGATTTCCTATTTATAGAGGAAGAAGGATTACCTATAATAATTACAAGCTACAGTTCTGTTACATCAAGAAATAAATGTAAAAGATAAAAGAACTCCTACAATCTAGCTGCTATAGGCTACTTTCTGTAGGGTGGGCCCCTCTGGTCAGTTGGAATGTAGGCCTAACGCAAGCTTGTCTGGAACTCCTTCTTGCGGAGCTCTTGGCCTCAGGGGATACTTGTCCTTCATGAGACGAGATCCCTTATAGGAGATCGTTGCTATTCTTTGAGCCGTGAGGACGAGGTCGAGGTCGGGAGGCGAGCTCGATCTTCATGTGAGCTGGGACAACTCATCGAACTCATGAGCCAGGACCTTGTGCACTCGTCCTCAACAAGCTGAACGTCCTTCAGACTTAATTTCTACTGAGCTTTCAGCCTGCTCTAGGTGAAACCAATTTTCACCCATAATAGTAACTTTGATTGCCAAGAGACATCTCCCCTTGAAAAAGTTATCATGTATCCAGAAGTAGACTTTGTGGAGTCAACATCACCAGCCATGTCTATATCTATGTAACTATCTAACACAAGTTTATCAGTACCATAACATAAACAAACTTAAGATGTACCTCTGAGATATCATTGTATCCACTTAACTACTTAATAATGTTTTTTGCCAGGATTGGAGAGAAATTTGCTCACAACACCAACTACATGGGCAATATTTGACCTTGTACATACCATGGCATACATCAGACTACCAACTATAAATACATAAGAAACTATACTCATCTCTTCTTTTTCTATCTCACTTAAAGGGCATTGCTGTAAACTTAGCTTAAAATGACCTACAAATGGAGTGCTAATAAGTTTCTACTTGCTTATGTTAAATTTCTTCAATACCTTTTTAATGTATCTCTCTTGAGATAACCAAAGTTTAGCATTCTTTTTGTCACAAGAAATTCTCATGCAAAGGATTTGTGTTGCTTGTCTTAAATCTTTCATAGCAAAAAACTTGTTTAAATATCTTTTCAAGTTATTAATTTTATTGATATCATAACTAACAATCAACATGTCATCCATATATAATAAGAGAATAATAAAATCATCATCAGAGAATTTCTTCAAAAACACACAATGATTAGAAGTAGTTTTACCATAACCATGATCCATCATGAATGAATCGAGTTTCTTGTACCACTACCTTGGTTCTTACTTGAGTCCATACAAGCTCTTTTTTCAACTTGCATACTAAATACTCTTTGCCTTTGACTCTGAAACCTTTCAGTTGTTTTATATAAATTTCTTCCTCAAGTGTGTGTTTGGCACACTAAAAAAAAAGCTAGTTTTTAGCTTTTTGACTTAGTCAAGCAACTCTTTTTCATATTTTAAAGGTGTTTGATATACTAGCTTTTTGGGAAAAAAAGCTTTCTTTTGAAAAGCTACTCTAAGTAATGTATAACTTATTAGAATAGAATTTTTAATTATTTTTTCCTAATTTATCCCTTTTTTTTGGTTAATTAACAAATATGCCCTAATTAATTAAAAATCCTTATTTTCAAGGCTTATTTTTTTTAGAAAGTAAAAGAGGAAAAAAAATCACATATCATTGTGTATTTAGCCTATGCCCATCAATTTGACATAAATAAATAAAAATAAGTAAATAAATAAATAGATATATGATGTCATAAATATAGTTTACTAAATTCTAGGTAATTTTATTCTTATTTTGATTGCATCAATATACTTTGGTCTCAAAATAAATATGAATTAATTTATTCCATATATTATCTAATGATATTAATATGTCATTTTATGTCATTTTATATTTATAAACTAGATTAATGGCTAATTTTATCAAATACTTTTAATATAATTAGTTAGCTTATTAGCTTTCAGCTAATAGCTAATAGTTAGTAAAATAGTTAACAACTAGCTTTTAGCTATCAACTAACTTATCAGCTACTTGCACCAAATAGGCTTCAAGTCACCATAAAGAATGCAGTCTTCACATCAAGTTGCTCAACTTCTAAATTCAAACTACCTATTAGCCCAATCATAACTTTAATAGAGGATATTTTAACCATTGGTAGGAACATTTCTTCAAAGTCAATCCCTTTCTTCCAACTGAAGCCTTTCACAACCAACCTTACCTTGTACCTTGGCTATGAGATACTCTCATATGACTTTATCTTGAGCACCCATTAGTTCTTGACTGGCCTCTTATCCTTAGGCAACTTCTCCAGTTCATATGTCTTATTCATATACAAGGAATTTAATTTATCTTGCATAACTTGTAGCCACTTTTCTCTGTGCTCATCATGTATAGCTTCTTTATAACTCTCAAGCTTTCCCTCATTAGTGAGCATCACATATTCATCAAGCAAATATCTTTAGGAAAAATTGACACTCTTTAGTAAATCTTCTCAATTGAGGCTCAAGAGATTATTTAGGGAAAACTAGAGCAATAGGCACTTTAGGCTAAGGTGTAATATCATCAACCTCTTCATTTTTACTATGATCATCAATAACCATGGTAAGAGGTTTAGGATTCAAATTTACATAACCAGTGTCTACTGGCTTTAGCTTCCCATTGTTGTTAAGATCTTTAATAGTTTAGTCTTCAAAGAATATCACATCTCGGCTTCTGATAACTTTCTTATCTATTAGAACCTACAATCTATAATCAAATTCATCATGACCATAACCCAAGAAAACACACTCTTTAGTCTTGTCATCAAGTTCGAATCTTTCATTTCTTGGAATGTGCAGAAGTGCTCTATAGCCAAACACTCTCAAATGATTGTATGAGACTTCTATCCCAATCCACACCTTTTCTAGAACATCATAATTAAAAGGAGTTGAAGGAGAAATGTTAATTAAATCTACTATAATTCTTATTACTTTTCCCCAAAAGGCTTTATACAACTTAGTATGAAAGAGCATACATCTAATTTTTGTATTAATTATCTAGGTTATCCTCTCTGCAACCTTATTTTGTTGAGGTGTCTTTAGAACAATCTTCTCAAGCTTGATGCCATGATCTTTGCCATATTTCTTAAACAAACCGCTATACTCACTACCATTATTTACTCAAACACATTTCAATTTCATTCATGTTTTTCTTTCAACATGCACATGAAATTAAGTAAAAACATCAAGTACCTAATCTTTAGTTTTTAAAGCATAAGTGCATAAAATATACAGCACTACTAAGAGTTCTTGAATCATAGAACACACATCAGTATTAATCGAATCAAGAATATTTAATTTCCTATGTAGAAGGGGATTTTAAAAATGAAACTCTATGTTTTTATACCAATCAAACAATGAGTACAATTTTTTAGAGATATATCTCTCATGAGAAGGGAGTTTCATTTTGTTAGCACATCAAGTCCTTTTTTACTTAAGTGACCTAAGCACATATGCCATAACACAAAAGAGTCTTTGATAATAATCACCTCTTCTGTACATAGTGTTATTGTTATTTGATAAAGATAACTAATCTTTTCATCTTTTGCCATAACTACAGACCCTTTTATAAGCTTTTATTTACTTTTACCATGGTAAATTACAAAACTCATATCATCAAGTGCTCTAGTAAAAAAGCAAACTAAGGCAAATATCTTGAACATGTTTAACATTCTTCAATAACAATTTGTATCCAGTATTAGTTTCCAGGCTAATATCTCCAATACCAATGATCTTATATGAACCTTGATTTTCTAATCTAATTGTACCATTTCACAGGTAAAATAAGATGTAAAGAAACCTTTATAGAGAATAATATGGTAAGAAGCTCTTAATCAACAACATGAATAGAATCTTCACATATGAGATTCAAATACTCATCATAATGAGCAATCACAACCTCTTCATCAAATGCAACTACAACAGTATCTTTATCTTCTTTCTTGTCTTTGTATTTTTCTCTTGATTTATCTTTTTTCAACTATCGACAATTCTTCTTAATATGGTATATTCTTCCATAATGGATATATTTCATGTCTTTTCTATTTCTAGACCATGATCTTCCTTTGGACTTTCCATCATCATCATAATTTTTGGGCTTATTTCTCCCACGTGCATTTCCAGTAATTAATGCATCTGAATGATTCAAAGCCCCAAGTTCTTTCCTTCTTGTTTCTTCATTTAACATGTTGCCTTTCACAATTATCAATGTCACATTCCTATTTAGGGAAAAATTACTCAAAGATATAACTAAAGTTTCCCAACTGTTATGTGAGGAACTAAGTAATAGTAGCATTTGCATCTCATAATCTAAGATTATACTTATAATAGTCAGCTAATTCACCACATCTTGAAAGCTACTGACATGCTTAATCACCAAATACTATTCTTTATATTTCATATCTACTAATTTTCGAATAAAAAAGGCTTTATTCTATGTACTTTTATGTTCATACAGATTGGTTAATTTAGTCCACAATTTATAAACATCAATTTCAGTGGACATATGATGGAATACACTACTATCAATCCACTACCTAATCAAACCAACAATCTTCATGTTTATTTTATTTCAATCCCAATCAGTCTTTTCAGCAGGTTTAATACCTTTAACTTAATGAGATCAAACAAATCCTTGAAATATATTGTAGGCTTCCAATACAAATAATTTGAAGAATGTAATTTAATCATCATGCCTTCTAAATTTTTCTCTATTTAATCACACTCAATAAAGTAACAACCAAGCCCTTGATACCATTTATTAGGAAAAAAAACTTGAATATATCACAACAAAAATATTAAATTATCCAGAGCAATTTTTCTCACCCCATGCAATTAAATAAATCTAAAGTAAAATTAACTGTAAAAAAAAAAATCAGGAGACCAGCAATTTTTAATGTAGAAAATCTTTCAATGTGAGAGTAAAAACCATGATACCTAGTCTAGTAAAAATTCGTCTACTAATAAATAATTAATGAGTACAACAATGTCTTCGTAGAAGTTCTAGAGAATAACTTAAATAAAACTCTTTCACTAAAATAGGTGAAATATCTATACAATAATCTTAACTAATTACTATGTAAAATCAACTAGTAAAAAAAAAGAAAAATTCAAGATAACATATATACTATACTACCCAAGATATCAAAAATAATATACTCAAATTTCATGTAAATCGAAGTAAATTTCATGACTAATCTTTTGACAAGATAGATGAAAACCAATGCAGCCTTTCTCTTTCTCTTTTTTATGTTGTCAGGTCTCATGGCTTCTCAATTCTTCACCCTTTTTTTTTACACAAAAACCTAAGCCCTTCTTTATATAGGGGTTATACTTCATATTGCAAAAAGAATGAGAATCCTTATTTTATTAAAACCCCTTTTTCTTTTTATTATTATTTGCTCTTTATGTAAATATAAAAGCTATGTGAGCCCACTTAAAGGAATCTACCAACATTTTTTATACAAAAATATGAATTATTAAGATTTCTCATTAAAGCTTTATATATTAAAAAACTAACACATATGATACCTATGATAATTAGTATCAATAGGTCTCACAATTACAATTAAATTAGATATTATTTTTTATATAAAATGTGAATCATTATCATTAAAGCTTTATATATTAATAAATTGACACATATAATACCTATGGTAATTAGCATAGACTCGAGTTCATGAGATCGTGACTTTATCAAAATAAAAGGAAGGCATTAAAAAATTTTCCTTTTATTCTCCTTTGTTTCATTACATACATGGATTATTTAAATAGAGAGAAAAGAAAATTAAAATAAAAAATTGTATGCATGACATATATGTATGAAATTAAATATAAACTAAATTAATAATATTGTTGTTTTATTTATTTTAATTATTAATTGAAAATTTTTCTCTCTAATATCTACAATTAAAATTGAATCGTTAATTCTAAACATTAAAAGTCAACGAAAGGATGAAAAAAAATTTCAAAAAAGGAAATCAAAATTTGAAAGGAAAATTTGACCTTAACAATATTTTATATTCTAATGATGTAGTATTGACATTTCCTATCTAGTATAAGTTTCACATTCAATTATATATTAATAATTCAATAAAGAAATTAATTAATCAAACAAAAAAAGATCAATAGTTTTCATTGCTAATTTACTCACAAATTCCCTTTGCTTAGTATTTAAAATACATTTAAAAATTCTGAGATGCTATATATATCACTTAAGGTGTCATTTTATATATATAAAGTCATACAATGTAGTTTAAAGAAGTTATATAATTTCTATATTACTTGAAAAAAAAAATATTTGGATTCAAATATTTCTACCTACTATCAAAATAGTAGTTTGATAGGAGATATACAAATGTATCCAAATTTTTCTTTTTTATCCCATTTTTCATTATATGTGTGAATTAGTAAGTAAGTGATGAGGAAAGATTGGGGTGAAAATTTTGTGTGCATAATACACACATATTTGTATGACATTAAATACATAGTAAATAAATAACATAATGTTCTATGTTTTTTTGCTTTAGTTATATCAATTGAAAGTCTTTTTTTCTCTCCAATATCTTTAATATAAATTTGATCTTTCATTCTAAACATTTAAAGCCAATCATAGTAAGAAAAAAGATTTTAGAAAAAGGAAATCAAAATTTTATGATAAAATTTGACAATTATTTAATTAGAGCATTAGGTTTGAGTTAAAAACTTACCATTTGATTTGAATTCGATTTTTTTTTCAAAAGGCTTTTTAAGGGATTATTTTACCATCATTTTTCAAAACTTTTTGTTGGAAACTAATATTTTGCACATGTTATTGGCTATCTTTTATTGTATGCTTTTATGATCAATTTTTGTATACATTTAAAAAAATTTATCTTTTTTTTTTCCTTAAACTTTTCATTAGTATGCTATAGAAAGTACATAAACAAAATCAAAGTCAAATGAAAGAGACCAAATCACATAAGTTTTGAATGAGTTATGCACTAAAAGAGACATACAAAGAATACAAAATTATTTTTTAAAATATATCAAAAGACAAAATTGACATAATTATAATGATTGATTATTTAATAAAAAAAAAAAAGGGAAAAGGATATAGTAAGGGGATTTTGCATTAGTGGCAAATTGTCGCCATTAAAAATTTGTATTATAGTACTTAAAAAATAGTAAAGGAATAAAAATAAGAATTAACACTTTTTTAACAAGACAAAACATAATCTTTTTCCTTCTTTTTTTTCAGTTAAAAGATATCAACCATTGTTTGAAATGGGCCACCTTATTTATTTGTTTCAAATGGTGTCTATACCCCCAAAAATTGAAATGCAATGCCTATATATAGGTACGATAAGGCATAACTCTCAACATTGAATCTTAGAATTTTACCTCACTTTTAGACAAATTTCCAAGTAGTCTAACTTTACCACAATATAATACTAAGAGAAAGAGGAACAGAAGTAAGCTTCATCACTTCACAAGGTATCCTTGATATCAACACTTGTATGATTCTCTTCTCTTTCTCTCATGGTACTCAAACTTATTCTTCATGATCTCTGTGAGCCTTTTTTTTTTCTTTCATTTGGCTTTAGAATTTGATCTTTTACTTTTGTTTTTGAATCCTTCCATTTCCTTTTTATTCTCCAACTATTTCAATGCATAATAGAAAATACAAACAAACCACTTGAAAGCCTTAATCAATGAAACCAAAGATGGATTTTGACAACAACACCGACAAGCTTTTCATGTTCACATTGAATCCTGAACTTCTCAGTGAATATATTGTTAAATTTGCTATAAAACTGTGGAAAATTTGCAAGGACAAAGAACTAGAAAATATAATGCTAAACAATTTGAAATACTTATGTATAGGAGTTCATTACAAGATTGTTTCTATCATGTACGATGAAGACACTGCTGTTAATGCAATAATGAAAAAAGGACATTGTTCTAGTGCACTAGACATGCAAATTAATATATTTTACAATGTGCTAGCTTGTTTTTTCACTGGTTGGTAGAGCAATAATGCTGTTGTGTTTGACACAACTTTCACAAGCATGACACAGTTGCGAGAATATTCTATGGTTGAAATGGTTTGCCTGCTACAACAACAAATAATGCTCCTTCATGTAAGCAAATGCAAGGCCTTTTGGCATATAATTATCGGTAAATTTCATATAGGAAAGGCATGCAAGTTACCAAGTCTTGAAACACTAAGTAAAGAATATAATGAATCTTTTAGTTTAATAGAGGGTTCTAGCAATAGTAATCATACAAATGATGTTAAGGTCTAGTTGTTGAGTCTAGAATGCATGTCGAGTCTACTATGAAACTAATTCAACATATGGATAATAGAGTCCCCAAAGGATTTAATCTAAATTTTGCAATGAAGTCCTCAATGAAAAAAATATTGCAATAGTTGCTACGGCGTTTAAAGTAAATGCAAAAAGGACTCAAACACCTATTGCTAATATTCCTAAGGATTCTCAAAATATAAAAAACAAAGTTGTTGTGAACTCAGATGATCTAAGTAAATTTGTTGATATGATTCATGGTGAGAAAGTGAAGTCTATGTTATGTGATAAAAAAACAAGACATGATAGTCTCAATAATTGATCAGATTAAAGATCTTGAAAAACAGGTGAAGGAGAACCAAGAATGGACCAATCATATGGCTATGCAGGCAATAGAGAAGCTCGACAATGATATGACTAAGTTGAAAATGTTGAAGGAAAAAAGATATGAAATCTAGAAGCTAATGAAAGGAAAATTGATGCTTGACAACACAATAAAGAGAATGGCATATGTAAAGGATATTTTGAGAGATGCTACTACTTATCTGGAACAAGGACATGGTTGTCTGAGAAGGCTTGAGACGCAAAATGTTGAAATCAAAGCCAAGATAGAGGCTTGTAAGCTGAGTACTTCAGAGTTAAACATAACTAATTTGCAGATAGCAAAAAGGGAGAAGAAGCTAAAAATAACTCAAGCTTTGGAAAAAAAAATAGTTAGCTAAGTTGCAATCAAAGATTTTTGAGAAAAAAGAGAAGACATTAGAGTTGGAAAAAGTGTTGGCTCGGATTAAACAGTGTCATGAAGGAGTCAAGGTTAGCTTTCTTTTTTTGTTTTTTGAAGAAAATATTTTCTTCCTTAATTTGTTTATCTATAAACACCATCACACATTGCTACTGACGTAATTATTTTTTCTCATTTTTTTGATGCATATTTAAATTAGAATCAGATTCTAAAATGTTGTTTAACATGTTACAGGTTTACATGTTGTGTTCTTAGGGCTTGTATTTGTATATCATAGGTTTAATGTGTACAATAACTAAATTAAGATTTAAAAGCAAGAAGTGTTGTGCTTTTTTCTTTTCTTGTTTAATGGAACATTGAAATAATTTGTGTATACTTGTTGATGGATCTTTAATTTTTTAAGCATAATTTAGCTTATATAAACTAATTTAAGTCCATCTAGCTAAGTGGAATTATTACTCATGAATTATGGAATGAAAATAATTGTCATGCAAAATAGGGAAATTAGGATTGTAGATTTATACTATTGTTGTATAAATGTGGGATTTATCAAGTAGAGTATTGTTAGCACCTCAATTAGTAGGATTTTTGAAGAACTTGGATTGGTAGATTCTCTTTTGAAAAATTGTCTTCAGTAATCATCTCTAGATTTGGAGACCAATTACTAAAGATAATTATTCAAGAGAAAGAATTTCTGTTTGTGGGAATTTATATATACTTATAATGTAAAATGAACCTAAATTTCCATTTGAGATATATACCCCTACAAGTGGGTGTAAACTTTTATCAAGTGTACATGTTATTATTTTATGTTTTCATCATATTGAAATATACAACTTTTAGTTAGGATCCCATTTAGGGCTTCTTCTTGAAGTGCTTTTGATGCTTATTTGTTACATGTTAACAAAATGAAAGTTGAATCTATCATTCTATAGCTAATGATATCTACAAATAAATAGGCATGTTTCATCCATTTTTGTATAAGTGTATCCTGGTGAACATGCATGCAACGATGTAAAGAAGTTATATATTTGATGATCTAAAATTATTATCCAAGTTGTTTTGTATTTATAATGCTAGAAATGAAATCATCTAATAATTCATCACTATTATGATTTTCTTAATTGATCGATTATGCCTGAATTTTCTTTGTCATTAGTAGCTTGCGATTTCTTCATCATTCAACCTAATACTAAATATTTCTACTAGATCGTTACCATTTTTCAATCCCATATAAATTACTTGCTAGGAAAAATTGGTTCTCATAATATATTTTCCCTAAAATTTTTTACAATGGAAGCATATGTTTCTCTTAAAACAATAATCTTGTATAATATTTTATGATAGACCAAGCTAAATGAGGAGTTGAAGGCTACAAATCAAGCCAAAACTTCAACGATCATGAAATGACTCCTTAAGAAAGCAATCGAGGTTAAGATAAACAAAAAGATAGAAGAAACAGGCATGAAAATGGAGATTAATTTCTGGCACTACAAGAACGATGTTTGTAGACTTGAGCAAGAGATTTCAAGTGCTAAGGCAGCTACTTGAACTGCTAAGCAACACTTGCAATTAGTTATTTCACCCACCAAGTGAGCATGAGGAAGAAGTGAATGGTGGCAGGAAATCCATTGTATGCAAGATTAATAAGGTTTTCGTTCTTCTACTTCCTTGTACTCACCGAATTATATGTGTTACTTGTTGTGATGTGTTTCAGTTTATACTAAAAGTTTAATGCCCAATTTGCTTAACTCCAACCCAACAAAGTATTTGTCTTTGGGGGAAGTTCTTATTAGATGATGATCATTTTGAGTTATTTCTTTGTGTCTCATTTAGACTTTATGCTATTTTCTTAATTTCATACTGTGTGTTGTGAGTGAGGATCAGCATATTCAAGTTTGTAAAATAAATGCCATGCAAGTCATGGCAATAACTTAACTTCTTTGAATTCCTAAAAACTTATGTTGGTAGGTGTGACTATTGTTTGCTTGGAATGAAATATAAAGGCACTTTTTATGTTATATATGCGCTTTTTGCTTAACTATCTTTGCTTTGTATTGAATAGGATATGAAGATTGCTCACTATCTTTGCTTGAAAAATGTTAACAGATTGTTGATTTCTCCTAAACAAGGGAATTATTAGGATAACAGTGCTCCTTGAATTAAATATTGATGGTTATGTCAAAAAAAAATTACTTGCACAAATAAATTTTTTACACGCTTTTTTATACTTGTACACATATTATATGATAAATGAAATTGATCTCCTTTATTTAAAATAGTGAGGTCTATCTTATTCAAATTTCAACCTGATTTTTAAGTGTAAAAAATTGTGTGAAAAATAATATGCATGAATAGTATTGTTAGTTTAAAAGTGATTTCTCTTCCAAGTTAAGTTGGCTTTGGATTGCTATTAATTCCTCTTATTTTTTATTTTCTAGCTAGAAACTAAATTCTTTGATTATTCTAAATCCGAATTAGTTCTACTTTAGCCACAAGTTATAGTTATAAAGTCTTACCATTTTATTTTGAGAGGAATTTATGATTTGTTCATTTCATAGTCTAAAATTAAAAATTGAAGCACATGCAAAGAAGAAAATATAATGATATCTCTGTCTATGATTCAAACCAGGTGCTAGCACACGACTACACGAGATGTAAAAATGAATTTGATGTTTTTGAATATTCAATAATGATATTTCTTCATCAATTAAGAAATTAGCAATATCTATATACTTATGTGACATATGTTTTTATTGATATCTTTATTTTAAGCATTGAATGGGACTAAAGCAAAGAAAAAGAATCATAATTTCACATCTCTTGAGTAGAAATCCTAAAACATCAACTAATCAACAATAAGCCACCATAGACATGCGAAAGAGAAACCTCCTATTCCTTTCTCTAAACACATCATAACAATGAGTTAAAGAAACTACTAATCTTCAAATATATTTTTATTTCAAATTCTCGATAGACCAATAATATCAATGTATTTGTCTTATGAAAAAGAGAAAAAAAAAAAAAAAAAAGAAATGTCCGATGAAATATTTACCCTATTCTCTATTAAATAATTTTAATACTTTCTACTGATTACGAAGTTGGCAAATGTTGATTTTGACAATGAATAATCTATTAAACATGGTGTAAGCTTCAGAGTCAATTACATATTTATAATTTAATAAAGAATCAATGACTTAAACACGAAAAAATGAAATCAATTACTTTACTAATTCACTTAATTTCCTTTGTTTAGTATTTAAAATTGAAATATATTTCAAAATTATGAGATGCTATGATAAGTTGATTTAGGTGTTTTTTTATACATATTAAGTCATAAAGTGCAATATAATGAAATTAAACCATTTCTATCTTAATTGATAAAAAAAATCTAGATTCAAGCATTTCTACCGTTTGTCAAAATAATTGTTTCATAAAAAATATATTAAGATATCAAAAATAAAAGGAAGACGCTAAAAATAATTTCTTTTCTTTTCTTCTATTTCATTATATATGTAGATTAGTCAGATAGAAAGAAAAGGAGATTAACATGAAAATTTGTGTGCATAATATATATGAATGAAATTAAATACAATAAATTAATAATATTATCATTCTATTTTTTCTTTAATTATCAGTTGAAAAAAAATTTCTCACCAATATCTACAATGAAAATTTGATGTTTGATTTCAAACATTCAAAGCTAACCAAAAGATGAGATCTTTCAGAAAAATTGGAAAACAAAATTTGAAAGGAAAGTTTAACCATGACAATACTTTATGCTTTAGTGATGTAGTATTGACATCTCTTGTTGCCTTATATAAGTTTCACATTCAATTATATATTTATAATTTAATAAAAGAAATCAATTAATCAAACCAAGGAAAAAGAAAAGAAATCAGTTGCTTTTATTGCTAATTTACTCATGAAATTCCTTTGGCTAATATTTAAAATGCATTTTAAAATTCTGAGATGGTATTTCTACTGAGTAAGGTGTCATTTTATACATGTCAAGTCATAGGGCGTAGTATAATAAAATTTAAAACTAAGTGTGTTGTTTCACCCATACTGCATTATCCACACAATAAAATAACATACATTAATATACATGTCGCAATCTCTGTTTTGTGCTTGAATTGGTCTGAATGGTGTTATTAATTTCTACCTTTCTGTTGTCAGCTCATGAAAAGGCTGTTTCATGATTTCAGCCCCATTGGCATATGCACCATTGTCCAGGTTAATTATCTTGAAAGTTCTCTGGGACCTGGTAAGTGGGTGGGAACTTAGGCAAGCCACCAAACAGCCCTGCAGTTGCTTCAAGACAAGTACCCTGAATTTGTTGGCAAGCAGGTACTAGGTTAATTTAAGTGGTTGATTATGTAAATGTTATTCAAAATGTATGATATCTAATTCTTAATCCAATTCTTTTGGGTGTAGGTATTCATCAACGTGCCATGGTCCTATTTGGCAGTGAACAGGTCAATATGCCCATTTCTCACCCAAAGAACAAAGCAAGTTTGTCTTTGCAGGCCCTTATAAATCTTCAGAGACCCTTCTGAAGTAAGGACAAAAAGGATTCAAAATTTTCATCTTTCTATACATTTTTCTGTTTGTTTATATTTACATTTAGAATAGGAGATCTTCAATTTCCATTTACACTTCAGATACATAGCTACTGAGCAACTTCAAGTATGGAGGATTAAGCAACAATGGAGAAACTCGAAAATATTGATGCTGTTACAGAAATAACAGTAAGGCCAGCAACAAGACATACAGTGGAATTTCCAGCTACTAAGGTGGATCTTTTTATTGGTATGCATTGGTTTTGAATCTAAAATATTGATGCTGTTACAGGGTGTTGCTTAGATCTGTGGTGCTATGACCAGCACTTGAGATTTC
>JANHAO010009594.1:0-18260 GCA_026873985.1 Saraca asoca
TAATCCTAATTAATGAAAACTAATGAATGACTAATTGTGTCTTCAGGCTGCTTAAGATCAGCTTATATAGCAATTTTCGGGCTTGGAACACAATGTGCTTCGGGACATAGGCTGGCCGTGTTTTGGGCTGGAAGCTTACTGGATGTTGCACCAAACATGGCCGTATCCTAGGACACGGCCAGGCCGTGTTCAATGCTAGCTTCTTCTTTTTCTTCAACTTCAATGCATATTTGACTTGGACTCTTCACATGACTTCTTCCTTAGCTTTTTCTTAGTCCAAGTGTACTCCAAACTTCTGCTTTCATCTTCCTTTTAAGGCCTATTTGCTAACCTAAAAAGACAAATACAAACTATAGCAGTACAAAAGAACAAATGAACTAAACTAAGACAAAAAGTGCAGTAAAACCACAAATTAATAACTAATTAAGAGGTGATAATCAACAAAATAATAGGCATTTTATTCATTTATCAAAATCTAGCCCATTTTGGAGCCTAATTGCTATGAAAGGAGACATGTTCCCCTTAATAATTGAGATTTGTGAATTTGAGAATTGAAGAGTTTTCTTCCTTGAGTAAGGGCTCTCCTAGGGTTCTTACTATAACTTCAAGACTTATCAAAAAGTTTCTTCTTTGTGGCATTAATCTTCATCACTTATCACTCTCTTTCTATCTTTCTAGAGTGTGGTATGAATATCTTTCTTTTTCTTTCAATTTTGAATGCTGAATTGGAAATAGATCCATAGGCATCTCTAAGGGATATCACATCAGTTTAGAGAGAAAAAGAAAACAAGTAAAGAAAAAGGGAAAAAAGAGAAGAAAAAGAGAAAAAGAGTGATAAAAAAGAGTTGAGAGAAAAAGAGAAACAAGAAAAAAAGAAGTGGAGTGTTTTTATCAAAATTAGTGAAGTGAGGCAAGCATCTTATATCCATAAACCTATGCTTGGTCTTGCTTACAAAAGGAGCTTATTTGAATTTTAACCATGAAACTCATGTTTCTCTTAGTGTTTATGAGATGGTTTTGTAGGACTATGACAAAGTGTTCTCGAAGAACATATCCTATGGCTTGTTACAATCATGAGGAGTAAAGCAATATGCACAACAAGCCAACAAAGTATTTGAACTAGGAGACTCTAATGTTGGTGCTAATTTCAACATTCATAACCTCTCTTCTTTTGATGTAGGTTTTGATTCGAGGTCGAATCATTTTAAAGAGGGAGGGAGTGATGCAAAAATAAGAGACTAAGCTAAAACTCACCAAGAGGGTTTGCATCTACCAAGGGATCACTCAAGGAATTAATAAGCAACAAATATTAATACTTTTATTTCCTCTTATACCTTGCTTTTTCGAAATTTAAATGAGTTTATTTTAGTGAATTAGCCTTGTTTTGTGATTTTGTCATAATTTGGAGTTTAATTGAATTAATTGCCTAATGTTGGGGTTTTGACTTTGTTTCAGTTTTTGGCCTATAACTTGAGCTCCAGATTTCAAATTGGGTAGATCTTTATATGGTTGGAAAGCTAAGAGAAATCTCTACAATTTCATGTTAAGGATAGAGCTCAGTTCTACCATTTGTAATCTCAAAATTTAACATCAATTTGACCCAGAGTTTCTATCCATAATTGACCCTATCATAATGTTTGTACTATTATTTTGTGTTATTTTATGAGCTACCTTTGAGACCTTTTTGGCTTTGTTTTGGGGCTATTTTCCCCTATTATTTCCTTTATTTTCCTAGTGAATTAAGACTTGAATTTGTATTGTTTGGTGGGGCTATTTGGCAACCTAATTTTCGGCCAGCCTGCTTGCATGGTTCTGCCAGCCTTGTTGGCTGAGTCATTTGGCCTTGTTTTTTTGGGTCTTTTTAGTTTATTTGCTGGGTTATTTGTTTGAGTATTTAGTTGGGCTTGTTAGGACTTGAACCTAGCCCATTTTGGAGCCTAATTGCTATAAGGAGAGGAATGTATCAACCATTCAAATTAGTAAAATTGAGAATTGAAGAGTCTTCTTCTTTGAGCAAAATGCTCTGCTAGGGTTCTCATTAGAACTTTAAGACTTATCAAAGAATTTCCTCTTTGTAGCATCAATCTTCATCACTTATCACTCTCCTTTTATCTTACTAAAGTGCGGCATAAATATCCTTCTTTTTCTTTCGATTTTTGGTGTTGATTGGCGAAATTGGAAATAGATTCATGGGCATCTCCATGAGAGATTACATCATAAGTATTCACACAACATTAAATTTTTTGTTCGATCAATTATTTAAATTAATCAAACTGATGTTATTGATGATTGTATATATACTCGTTATAAGTATGAGTGCTTTTATTGTTTGCAAATTTCCAAAAGGAACATAAGTGTTCCAAATACTGATAATTAAAGAAGTCATATGGGAATCTTAAAGATTCATTAAATTGGAATTGTATAATTTTAGTATTACGGGGATGGAAACGTAAATGCTAGTTAGGTAATTAACTAGTGATGGTGACACAAAATTATCCTCGATATAGGAGCCATTTCAAGAATGAAAATATGAAACTCATTTCTTTGTAAAAATTGAGTTTGAAAATGTATAAGCAATAGACAAAGAAGAAAATGGTTGACTGTGTAAATGAAAAGAGTTATGGCCACAACCAATATCAACTATATCTTTGTACTATATCATTGAAACTAATGTGTCTAGAGGATTGAGAATAAATCATCGTAAAGTCTAGACATATTATTTTCATAAATGTATTTGATATTTGATTTGTGATAGTACAACCACAAGGCTATACAAAACCAATATAAACATGGTGGATTCAGATTAATAAAAGGTTCATTAGAGAGTAAATGATAAAAAGCTTTTCTTTTAGGAATGGATTTAAAACCCTTGAGATTAAACATCAATAATGGAAACCCAACTTTGAATTATTAACCCCTAATTACAAAGTTCAATGGATAATAACAAGTTATTGATATGTGTTTGCTAGCAATAACAAACTCATTTCACATGTTTGAAACTAATTAGTGTGGTCCATGCATATAAAATAGTTGTATGAGTTTTGAACTCTCATTATAATTATTTTTTAAAATATCCAAAACAATAGAGATGTAAATACAACTCTACATTTATAAGCATAGAAGTGATGCCACTTCAACAAGAGAATTGCATTGTCTCTTGTAAATGTTTATAAAGAATAGAATAACACTACATGAAATAAGACTTTAAAAGACAATAGATATTCTTGTCACTAAAGACAATGCTTTACTGATGATATATTATTGTTGTCACTAAACCATCAGTATTAATGATAAAATGAGTTTATTATCACAAAAACAAAACTTTTTAGTGTCAAATTTTATTTCTCATTGGTTGTCAATAAAAATAGAAACTAGAAGAAAATTTTAGCCTATTGCTCCTAAGACAAAATAGGTGTTTTACAGTCATTTGTTGCACCGTTCAATTTTCTTCCCCACATTGTTGCTCCGCACTTGAGACAGGGCGTCTTATTCGCTCACCTTCAAATTTCGTTCTCCACATAGGGTATACCCTTCTTTTTCAGAAAGCAATGGAAATTATCTTATTTGTTTTTTTTTTCTTTCATTCCAAACGAAGTCAATTGATAATTGTTATGGATGGAATTTTCAAATCTGTATACATGTATTAATGGAAATTGAAAGATCTGGATGGTAAACTTGATGATTATATGGAATTTTTATCCTTATTTGTTGAATGCAACAGCTATTGCTATTATGCGTGATCATTGTTATAATGTTATTTTGAATCCTATGAAAACAATGCTAGGCAGTTTGCAGTGAATGATTTTGTTGCTTCTTGTGTTTCGGTGCCAAATGCCTCAAAAATTTGTGTGCTAACTAAAGGACAAATTATAACTTTCCAGGGTTTTCCATTTCTTCAATAGGTTCTTTATTTTGACAAGTCATCTTTGAGTTTGATTAGTCTGTTTTATTTTACTCGTATGAATATGCCTACATTATATCTTGGTTCTTGATCATTTGAATTTTTAAAGTCTTTATTGGTACATAAGGCAGATAATCCTATCTGCTATATATTATAGTAGGGTTTAAGAATTCAATTTTTAAGTGGCATTGTCTCTTGTTAGCTGTGTTTTGGGCTTTTTGGATGCCTTTTTGAAAATTTTTCCCTAGATGGATATTGATCAAAGGGTGACAAGTTGCATTGTGTCAAGATAATATTTCCTTGTGAAATGTCATTCATGCCTATTTTTTATTTAGTAGAGCACTCAAGTGAGGCGTTGTTCTTGCTATGTGCATTACTTTTCGAGCATGCTTGGAACCACAACTTTGGATGTGAAATAGCTCTTTAGTTTGATGTTCCATGCATGAATTGTGGGTTAACCGGTTACTATGAAAGTGAGGATGCACTATCAAAGTATACCAAGCATGTTAAGGCTGTAGGTTTTGAGTATGTTCTTATCTGTATCATCGATTTAGATCATATATACTTTACATAGAGGTAAAGCTGTTAGACTAGAAACTATGAATGAATATTTGATCAATTTAGGGAGCAATCCTTTTCTCACGGACACACACATGTAATAGAAAAAATATGGAGATGGATTAATAATAAATAGTAATTAGTAAAATAAAGGAAGAAAGAAATAATTTTGAGGCCTGTATTATACTTTCTTAAAAAAATTTATGCCTCCAGGATATAACAAAACTCAAAATTCTTTAATCTGAAGTAGTAAAAATAATTTAATAGAAAAACTATGTTTATAATTATTAGAAATAGTCATGCTTTTTCAAAATTTTAAATTTGAAAACAATAATAAAAGAAAATCATTTGTTCACCAATTTAGATTCAGGAGTCCATATTTGACTCTCAATGTATATAAGATTATTAGGAAAAGTCCATAAACAAACTTATTTAGGATTTTTATTTATATGCCCTTTAAAACCTATTTTTCTAAGCAATGTTGGACTTGAAAAATCACCAATATTCATAAACCACCAACAATCCCCCACTAGTTTAGAATTTTAGTGTTTATACTTAATTTTTCACACAAACAAGTACTATGCATACAAGAAGGTGTCTCTAGATTTGAACCTTCAATTAGCGTATATATCTTAGAATTTTAACAAAGTTGATGGTGTCCACAAAGATACTCTTAATGTTAAAATTGAAGATCTAACGCATAATACCTGTTTAATTTTAGTCAGAAGTTTATAATAGGTTTAGCATTGACATGGTCATGTGCTTACACTACAAAAAATGAGACTTTTAGTGACAAATTTAGTAACGAGTGGTATTCTTATAACTAAAGGCAATGGTTTAGTGATGATATTTTATTGTTGCCACTAAACCAACTCTTTTAGAGACGAGGTGAGTTTATGGTCACAAAAACAACTATTTTTAGCGACAAGTTTTATTTTTCATCATTATAATAGTCATTAAAAATGAATTTTGTAGTTGCCAAAAATTTTAGATAGGAGGAAAAATAGTATGTTTTTTGGAGCAACAATTACAGTCACCAAAAAAGTTTCTAAAGACAAGGTAAATATATTGACATTAAAAAAAGTTTTAGTGACAATATTGATTGTCACAAATCTTATATTTTTAGTGATGACTTGAACATGTTAACATTAAGAAAGCTTTAGGAAGCATTTGGTTGGAGAATTTTAGAGGGTAGGTAACGGAATCAAAAAACTAATACCCTTATTTAGTGTTTGGTTCATGTGTAGTAGAATCTATTACCATTACTTGACTTTAATGAATTCCCTCTTAGTTTGAAACCCTTTTCCATACCTTAGGTATCAGATTATGTTACTCACTAGGAATAAAAAAAAATAATCCCTTTTTTTTTTCCTTCTTTTAGCATGCAAAGCTCTTACCACCACCTACCATCATTGAACATCACCCACTACCTCCCACCACCACCTTCTGCCATTGACTATCACTTACCACTACTACCATCATTGACAACTATTTACTATCACCTTCTATCGTTGACCATTATCCACCATCATATATCGACATTGACCACACCTTCCATCACCGTTGCTATTGACCACTATCCACTACCACTATTAACCATTTCACACCACCACCTATCGCTATTGACCACCACCCACCATCACTTTTTGCTGTTGACCATCACCCAATCACCACCACTACTACCATTGACTATTGTCTACCACTACCTTTTATCGTTGATCACTGCCTACCACCACTTTCTGTTGTTGACCACCATCATTCACTATTATCTACTGTTGTTGATCACTATCCACTATTACCTACTGCTATTGACCACTATCCACCACTACATATAATCATTGGCCACCGTCCACTACCACCCACCACCCTTAACCACCAATCACTATCACCTACCATCATTAACCATCACCCACGACCACATACCACAGTTGACCACCATTCATTACTGTTAGCCACCACTTTTTGTTGTTAACCATCACCCACCACTATCTTCTATTGTTGACCACCACCTACCACCACCTTTCACCATTGACCACTGTCCATCGTCACATTCCACAATTGACCACCACCATACATTATTGCCTACTGTTGTTAACTATCATCCATGACTACCTACTGTTGTTGGCCACCACCCACTATCACTTACAAAACCCTTGACCACTAGCCACCATCACCTACCATTATTGACCATCACCCACCACCACTTACCATCATTGACTATTGTCCACAATCACTTACCATCGTTGACTACCATCCATTGCTGTTGACTACCACCCAACCAAACAATAAGAAAGGGAATCATAAACAATGTGATTCCATCCCCTAATTGAACTAAACAAAGTAAAAAATAACATTGACCATTGCCTTTACTTCTTATTTGATTTCATTCACTTTCCATTTCTATAGGTTGAACCAAACGCCTCCTTAGTGATTTTATTAGTTGTCACAGATATTATATTGTTAGTGATGACATAAATATGTAGTCACTAAAACAAGGTTCAGTTATGATATTGGTTGTCACAAATATTTTGTTTTTAGTGATGACATAAATATGTGGTTATTAAAATAAGCTTAATTGAGTGATGATATTGGTTGTCACAAATATTATTTTTACATAATTTTTAATATAATATTAGAATGATAATAAATGCATATTTTTTAAATTTAATTTTTATAATTACATATAAATAATTATTTATAATATTTGAATGATACTTTATTTCTTTTTATTGGGAATTTTAAATTTGTATTATAAATATCAATAACATTTATTAAACAAGAATAATTTAATGATATATAACATAAAATATAAACATTTAATACAAATTAATTTAAAAATTCAAATGTTAATGTTTATTTGAAGAACAAAATAGATAGGTACACTTGAAAAATTAAAAGAATTAGAATAACAAATCATAACTTACATATAATGAAGGGCAATTATAGACACTAATTCTATCCATAATGTCTTGTGTTCAATTTCTGGGTTAAGCAACTTTAGCAAATTTTAAATTGGCCAAAAGTTTCTCATTCCCTCTATAGTGACAACAATAACTTTTTGTCACTAAATATTAACCTTCTAGTGACAAGAAAATTTGTCACTAACATGATTTTTAGTAATAACAAGATTTAATTATTACAAAAAATATCAACTTATAGTAGCAATAGACACTACCACAAAATTTGTCTTTAGTGGTGGTTTAAGGATGGCTGTTTGTCCAAACCACTATTAACGACATGGCTAAATGACCTAGGTTTGATGCTTGTGAAAAGTAAATATTAGAGGCGATTTTTAATTGCGGTTTTATTGAACCACCACTAAGTATCAAATATTTAACAGCGGTTATATCAAAACTACCACTAGGTACCAAATGCTTAATGGTGATCTTGTTGAACCACTGCTAAGTATCAATGTTTAACGACGGTTGTGTCAAAATTGCCCTAAGGATGCGCTGTAACACTAAAAATTGGCTTCCTTTTTCTCTTCACATGAACCCTGATTTCACTGTCTTTCCTCATGCTTTCCCTTTTTCTTGAAAGAAAAGTTATTTCCATAACCATTTTTCAAAAATTAAAAGTTAAAACCTTAAGCCCCATTTACGTCCAATTCAATTTCTTTACTTTGGTCATGCAAGGTAAGTCTAGGTTTCTCATTTCTCTATTTTCCTTTTTGTTGTATACTAAAATTGGCCTCATGAGGATGAGTCCCCGAGGGGACGAAGACCAGTCCTCGCAACTCAGCAAGAAGCTTTCAGGGAGCTTCGATCGAATTAACAGATAACAAAGACGGCAAAATAGTTACAAGTGCCAAGACCAGCACTACTCGTCACGATACGATGACACTGCGAAATACGGTCCAAGGAGTCATATCCCAGCGACAATACGACTCAGCGATAAGAGCTCAAGAGATGACCCAGCGTGGTAGTCGATCACTCTACTCGCACTTGCTTCCTCGCTACAGCGACCCCACCGCGTCCCTAAGGTAAGGAACCCTCGCTTGAGACAGTAGAATATCTTACCCGACACGGTGACGGCTATAAGCCCACAAAGTCAGCCTGAGAAGCCTACTTCCACAGCCTACAGTCAGAATGTAGTCTTTTTGTTATCTTTTCTCATTTATTTGATGTAACACAACTGTAGCTAGTAATTAATATATGTAACCACTCCTTCCTCTATAAATAGGATTGTATTGTTAGCAAGGGAGGAGGCCATTTTTCTGGCAACCTTGTATGCAGAACTCCTACAAATTATTCAGTATCAATAAATCTCCACCATGGACGTAGGGTCCGGTACCGCCCGAATTTAGCCGAACCACGTTAAATCTACCACCTCTCTTCCTCCCGGCTCACCTTTCACAACACCTTCAGAAGCGGCATTGATTCCCGAAACTCACATCCGGTTGATTGAAGTTCCGATCTTCTGTACGAATCAAATTTCACCGTCAACATTTTTATTTTTCATTTTTGTTGTTTTAATTGTTTCTTTTTCCTAATTTGATTTATGTGTTGTTACAATTTTATTTTTATTTAGTTTGCTATTGTGATTCTAAATATTCATTATTGCATGATACATGGCATTTAGTTTGAGATCAATTCATCAAATTAGCTATAGAGATAGAAGCAGAGGCGATGTACACAACTAGACCATATCATTTGGTGCTATCCCATTTGCAAGCTTGCCGACAAATTTCTTGGTTAGACTCCATGGCTCCCTATTTTATTTTGCATTTTAAAAATTTTATAATATAAATTAGAATAATGAACACTTGTTTTCTTTTTAATTGGAATGTCTAGTACAACCCATAATGAGTTCAATAATCAAACCATATTATGGAGTAGAATTGAAGAAAATATTATTCTTATTTATTATACCATCTCCCATTTTACTAGATTCTTTGGGTGGATGAATTAGACTTGCTTGATGATAGGTAGGCCACTAATTGTTATTTGTTTAGTTTATTAGATTCTCTTTTAATTTAATCGATGGTAAAATTTGACAGCTATCATGTTTGAAGCGGCTACCTGTATCTTATTAGCATCATAGTTATTCTCCAATTCTGTTTTAATTTTATGACTTTGACAATTTTTAGGAAAAATTTTTGTGGTTCTTCTGAATTATAACATACAGGGATTTAGTTAACTAGAAAAACTAGTTCTTGCTTTTCAGCTAGATAAATGACCTTATACATCACAATTTGCTCTTCAATTATTTTCCCCCACAAAATAAAAACCAAAATTTAGCTGCAATTGTTGTCATCACCCTACAACCACTTTCACAATTAGTACTTTGGTTCAATGTTTAGATATCATTATTGACACAATAGTTAAGAATTTGAGTAGATAGAGTTAAGTCAATCTCAAATAGGTAAATAATTTGCTAATCAAGTTTATGCAGGCATTGATTTGATAATTTCATCACTTAATTTCCAAAATGAGGACCATGACTAATGTCTGTGGTCACAGTTGACAAGTTATCTATATTAGTCCCAAATTGTTTCAGATTCTAGCTTGATTACAGCAGAAGTCCTTAAATTTTCTTTCAAGAATTTTAAAAGAAAATTATCAGGGTTAATGTAATTACTTTTATTGAAATCTAGAATCAATTGTTATCACTATTTTAAGAGCAATTCAAATTTCAAGAATCATTGATTAAACAAAATATGAGAAAATGAAAAATAAATGCAAAAAAATAAAGAACGCTAGAATTTTTAAAGTGGTTCCACTTCAATTGAAACCACAATTGAAGTGTACATCCACTCCAACCGAATCCTCAACCGGATGGTCCTTTTTTATTACCTAACCATAAAATTTTATAGGGCTCTTGCGAACCAGTTTACACAAGAATTAGCCGAACTCTTGTGAACCAGTTTAGATACAAAATACTTTACACCTTCTACTAACTATATTTAATCTCATAATTAAAGAAGATGCAAAGGGAAGATCAACCTCTCCCTTTATATCTCAGATTTCTGTTAACTTAGAAATCTAAATAGAAAACAAGAATTAAGGATAGAAATACAACCCTTGAATTGAGAAGTAAATCTCAATTATCTACTATTTGTTCTTCTTCAATTTGATCCAAGAATGATTTTCTTTGATGGAAACGGATGAGATAAAGATAGATCAATTTTGAGCTCTATTTTCTCTTAGTTTTTTGCACTATCTGATATTCTAAAAGATATGAAGTTATGTTTTGAAATGAGGTTATGTTCTATTTATAGTGTAGTAACCAACATTTAAAAAATAACTAACTTCTCGACTGTGAATTCATTCATAAATCGATTTTGGAGTTGTTACCAACTTATGAATCGATTTATCTATGAATATCATTAAGAACTTCAAGACTAAATTGATGTGTGAATCAATTCACATTATCATGTGAACAATCATGAATCGATTACCTAATCGATTAGAAAAATTCCTAGACTTCGATGAAAACATTTTTCAAAACAATGCTTCATGAATTGATTCAAGTTTATTTTCACAAGACTTTAGTATGAATCAATTCGTGAATTGATTCACACAGTGAAAAATAATTTTTATAAAAATTGCACTTATGAAAATGTATTTGAAAACTTAGTTAGAAAACATTTGATTTTGACTCATTTCAATTGATTTATTTCTACCTTAACTTATTTATTTTAAGAAATTTATTTGGATCAAAATAAATGAGAACACACTTACAAAAGATCACAGTTAAGATAATAAAATTGCTATATCTAAATAACAGATCTCTTGAATAGCATTCAATTAACTTTGAACCTGCAATCATTCAATAAACACTAAACACTTGGTCATATTGTGATATTGATCAAAATTATTTTTCAATATCAAAACTAAAGAATATATGATAGCAATGCAAACAATCTCCCTAGCAAAGCTAACAATCTCCCCTTTTTTAATGATGATAAACAATTTTAGATGAGGGTCAAAGTTAACAATCTCCCCCTTAAGGGTCAAACTTTTTCAAAAATCAAAAATTGAGTATAGAATTTAAAATCTCATTTTTCTTACTTATTTATATCTCCTTTTTTTTTTTCATCTAAAATCTCATTACTCTCTTGAGTATTAAAATCTCATTTTTCTTAATCATCCTTTTTCATCTTTCTTACCATTACTCCCCCTTTTTATTGTACATAACAACCTCATCTAAAATCTCTTCTTACTCCCCCTTTTGGCACATCAAAAAGAAATAATGCATATACAGAATCGATAAAGAGTGAAGTAAAAAATAATGAATGATATATAATCAGTATTCATATACAAAATCCAGAATTCAATCAAAATATAATATCAAAATCTAAAACATCAAAATATAATTGCAAAATAAAACAAAATGTATAATCCAAATATCTGAACATATGATAAAATTCAAAATTGTATTTTAGAATTACATTAAAATACAGAATTCATGCAAACTATAATATCAAAATCCAAAATCTAGAATCCAAAATACAATATCCAGAACATCAATATACAGAACTCAGAATATCAAAATAACCATAGAGTAAGGGAAAAAGGGACTAAGGGGTACAGAACATCTATCAATTATAGCATGCTCAAGTAGGTGGAGGATCTTACTAGAAATCCATTTCTTGTAATTCAGCTTTTTCATCACGCTATTGCATCTGCTATGAGATTTCTTGTAATTCAGTTTGAATGGAGTTAATACAATCATTAACCCTGGTGAAGTGAGACCAATTATCAATTTCTAGATATGCAAGGTGGTCATCCATTGACTCAAGCAAAGTTTGATGGTTGTCTATGCAATCCATATTATATGTGTGCAATCTTCACATTTTCTCAATTATTCTTATTTCAGCATCACTGGACAGCCCAGCTCCCCCTGAGCTAGTGGCTCCTCCAGTGGGTTAAGGAATTTGTGACCTCTTTCTTGTCCAATTTCCTTGGTCATTTTGTTCCAATCCCATCTTGTGTAAATCTAATGTAGTTATCATAGTAGTGGAATTTATTGGCAAAAATTGATGTTCTTCATAATGTTTTTGCTTGAATTTGGCAAAAAATGGGGTGAGGGTCATACTATATAGGAGGAACCCAATATCTATTCACCTAGAATGGTTAACTAGATATTTGAGTATAAAATAAGACATATTAAAATCAAATTGGTTTTGGATCACCTACATCAAAAGTAACTCATCCTGCACAATTTGTATAAAATTGTTAACTCTTGGAAGAATCACCTTGCATAAAGTGTAGAATAGGATCCTATCTTCAGGGGATAGGCCAGTAATGAGCAATTTTCCACTTCTATCCCTAAGGGTGGAATAAGGAAAAAGTATCCTAATGGCTAATTCCTTGTTGTAATCCAAAAAAGATTCTATAGTAAGCTTTAGCGATGATATGTGTTTATGCACACATAACAAGATAATTTGTCATTAGCAATAGCCAGATTTGCATAAAACATTATAACTAGCCTAGGGTAAGTAGTCTCTTTATAGCTTAAAAAATTTTATAACCAATATTTTGCTAGTAATACAAGTAAATGAGTAGTCTCTAATAATTTTCACTAAAACACCTAAGTGGTTCTACTTTCCTATTTAATAATTGGAGATAGGCTACATACGCAATTGATGATTGAAAATGCGACTGTTCTTCTACTGGAGTGGATGTTTGTGTGACTGATTTCTCCTTTCTTTTGGTTGGCAATTTGATTCTCTTTGACATTTTGTTGAGATTTCGATTGTTAGGGTTTTGCTTAGATTTTGGGATCTTTTAATTTAAAGATGTTTAGATGAAATTATTTAGATAGAAATGTTAGATCTGATGTATCAAACTTTTCTGTGGAAGAATTTTATGTAAAAATTTGTTGGGGTTCAAGATTTGAGTGAGTGAGAGAGAAAGTTTTCAAGTTGTGGGTGGAAGAGTAACTTTGAATTGCAATCAAAATTGATTCAGGTATATAAAAAAATGTGTCGTGAATCAATTTGGGGAGCAAATATTCAAGAATGAATCAATTCAACTATGAGTTTGTTCAACAGGATTCTTATGTGAATCAATTTGGGAATCAAATCATCCTAGTTCATTAAAAATTTTCAATAATTTTGAAATCTTCCCAAAAGATTAAAAATTTGGTGAATCAATTTATGAATCAATTCATGGTCTATATTTTTGAGATGTGAATTGATTCATAAACTCAAGGAAATCCTAGAAAAATTTGAATCAAATTATGAACCAATTTAGGAAGTCCTGAAAATAGTTTTTATGCAATTTACTAGTTTGTGATCAATTTAACATTATTAAAGACTTTAATCTCACATCAAGTACCTACAAAAAAAAACTTAGGGGAATCTCTGATGCCTAAGTTAGAATTTGCAATGTAAAATACAATTAAGCATAAAAGATAAAAATATCAAAATACCTTTATCTATCACTCCCCCTTTTGTATTGTCCCCAAATGTTACTTTATCTCCATTAATTGGTGTAAGAGAGATAAGTTTATTTTTGTTCCCAGTCGTGTGGCAAGAGCAGCCGCTATCCATGAACCATAAGTTGCTTCATTGTCTCCCACAAACCTACAAAACAAAAATTAAGCTTGTATTGGTGGTGCCTAGTTGATTTTAGGTCCAGATTTGTTAATAAATACAACACAATCTCCTTTAGAGATAGATGCTTTAGGTAACCAAAGTAATTTCTCATTTGATTTTAAAACATAAGTTCCATTCCTGTATGGACAATATCTAATATGATGTCCTTTTTTATTACAATAGAAGCAAGTTATGTAACCAAAGTTCCTTTTAGTCCTCTTTTTCTTTTGTTATTTATAGCCTAATTCTTTCTTATTCTAAAAATCCTTTTGATTATTCAAAATGTTGTTAAGTCTCATCTTGTTGTTAGTAAAGCCTTGTAAAGCTTTGGTCAAGCTATCTATTTCAGATCTATAGGCTTCACATTGATCATAAATCTTACTTTCATTCAACAATTTTTTAATTAAGACATTTAAGGCATTGTTCTTTTTTTCAATTTGCTTAATTTTCTCATGCAAGCTTTCATTTTCAATATTTGCATTCTTTCTTGCTTTTATTAGTGATTCATAAAGCTCATTGAATAAATCATCAATCTCATAATCATTAGAGTTAAACTCATCATCACTAGAACTAAAGAAAAAAGATGGATTTTCATATACCTCAATCTCTTCATCTTCTTGAGACATAAGGCAGAGTAATGCTTCTTCCTTTATTTCTTCATCTTCTCTAAAAGCCATATCCTTATCTCCCTAAATAGCTAAGTTGCCTTTCTTGAAGGATGGCTTCCTTTTCTTACTTTCATTTTCTAGCTATCTTTTTAGATACACAGGGCAATCTAATTTGAAATGTCTGAGCTTCTTACATTTGAAACATGTCGATTCATATTCATTCTTATTTTGGTTTCTTCTTTGTGAAGTAGTTTTTCTCTTTGCTCTTTTCTCTTTTATTTGAGCAATTTTTGCAATTTCTTGCTTAAGAAGGCAATGTCATCTTCTTCATCTCCACCTTCATCATCATCTGATTCCTCTTCTTTATCATCAAATATCTTTGTAGCTTTTATTGCTAAAGTTCTTCTCTTTTTATCATCACCATTCTTCTTGTATCTTTTTAGCTCAAGCTTATGCTCTTCCAAGTTGCCATCAAGCTCTTAAATGGTAGGCATTCCCATTTTTTAATGATTCTTTGATAGCTATAACTTTATGTTGCCATTCCTCCATTAGTGACCTCAATATTTTGTACACTAGATCTATATTGTCAAAAGTTCTACCAAGAAGCATAAAATGGTTAGTAATAGCAGTAAATCTTTTAATAAGATCCTCAATGGATTCTCCTTCTTCCATTTTAAACATCTCATATTAAGAAACCAAGACATGAACCTTAGACGCTTTGACTAATGTTGTCCTAACATGAGCTACTTCTAATATGTCCCATATTTGTTTTGCTATGGCACAATTAGATATCCTTTCATATTCATTTGGACAAAAAGAGTTGGAAATGATCCACTTGACTTTGGAGACTAGGAAATGTCTTTTACTTTACTCCTCAGTCCAGAGAGATTTGGGCTTTGGCTATGAGATCCCCTTAATTAAAGTTTTTTGTGGATCATATCCATCCTCAACTATCTCCCACATGTCTATATCAGTGGCTTCAATAAAATCTTTGATTTTTTGCTTCTAATATGTGTAGTGCTATCCATTAAAGATAAGGGGTTTATGTAAAGGTGGACATTCTAGCAAAAGAATAAAACTAGAATTCATGATCCTCTTGAAATTCAAAGAGTATCAAGAGCCAAAGCTCTAATACTAACTATTAGTCCCAAATTGTTTTGGATTCTAGTTTGATTATAGTAGAAGTCTTGAAATTTTCTTTCAAGAATTTTAAAAGAAAATTATCAAAGTTAATGTAATTACTTGTATTGAAATGTAAAATCAATTGTTATCATTGTTTTGAAAGCAATTTAGATTTCAAGAATCATTACTTAAACAGAATATGAGAAATGAAAAGTAAACGCAGAAAAGTAAAGAACACCAAAATTTTTAAAGTGATTCCACTTCAATTGAAACCAAAACTGAAGTGTAAGTCCACTGTAAATGAATTCTCAACCAGATGGTCCTTTTTTACTACCTAACCATTAGATTTTATAGGGCTCTTACAAACCAGTTCACACAAGAATTAGCCAGGCTTTTGCGAACTAGTTTAGATATAAAATACTTTATAGCTTTTAGTAACTATGATCAACCTCATAACTAAAAAGGATGCAAAGGGAAGATTAACCTCTCCCTTTGTATATCAGATTTCTATCAACCTAGAAATCTAAATAGAAAACAAAAATTAACGACAGAAATACAATACTTGAACTGAGATGTAAATCTCAATTATCTACTATATGTCTTTCTTCAATTTGATCCAAGAATGCATTAATTTGTTGGAAACAGATGAGATAGAGATTAAATAGTTTTGAGTTCCATTTTCTCTCAGTTTTTTACACCATTTGATGCTGTAAAAGATATGAAGTTATGTTTTGAAATGAGATTAGTTTCTATTGGTAGTGTGGTAATCAACATTTAAAAAAAACTAACTTTTCAACTATGAATCCATTCATGAATTGATTCAGAGTGGTTACTAACTTATAAATCGATTTATGAATTGATTTGTCTATGAATACCATCAAGAACTTCATGACTGAATTGATTTGTGAATTAATTCGCACTATCATGTAAACAAGTCATGAATCAATTGCCTAATCAATTCAAAAAAATTCCTAACCTTTAGTAAAAACATTTTTCAAAACAATTCTTCATGAGTCGATTCCTAAATCAATTCAAGTTCATTTTCACAAGACTTTAGTATAAATTGATTTGGAAATCAATTCATACAGTGAAAAATAGTTTTTATAAAAATTACACTTGTGAAAATGTATTTGAAAACTTAATTAGAAAATCTTTGATTTTAATTTATTACAATTGATTTATTTCTACCTTAACTTATCTATTTTAAAAAATTTATTTGGATAAAATGAATGACAGCACACTTAAAAAAGATCCTAGTTAAAACTATAAAATTTCTATATCTAAATGACTGATCTCTTGAATAGCATTTGATTAACTTTGAACCTGCAATCATATAGCAAACACTAAACACATGGTTAGTTTGTGATATTGATCAAAATTATTTTTTAACATCAAAATTGAAGAATATATGATAGCAATGCTAACAATCTCCCTAACAAGGCTAACAATCTGTTTTCAAATTCAAGTTCCTAATTTGTTCCCAATGACTGTGCTTAGCACATTTATTTTGACACCAAGATACCTAATTTCATAAAGTTAGGAGTTTCGGGTTGTTCTTTTCTTGGCAAGAAATCAAAGTAGCATAGCAAATTTGAAATACCAATATCCCCTTTTGCCAGTGGCTTGTCTGCTCTCTGCATATATATTGTGGTTTCTATGGTGGTGTAGCTTCCACTGTTTCTTAGTTGTGTTTTTGTATAGGAATTACTTTTGGTATTTCTGCTTTGGTTTATCTCATTTTTGTCTTTGGGTGTACTCAGTTACATTGCTCTTCTTTCCTTTCTAAATAGACAATGGGAATTTGGAATCTATTATACTAACTAATTGAAACTTATTTATTATGCAAACAAAAAGAAAAAAATTTGTGTGAAAATTAATTGATGATGAGTTTGTATTTGTGAGTGTCACTTGTAAGTCTTACCTTATAACAGAAGGAACAAGGTATGAATTAACATCTAATTTTGTTTTCCTTCTAATCTTAGCTAATTATGGAGTGTTATTGCTAATTATTTTGCCATGTTTTCGAGTGTATCAAAAGATTATAAATTGTTTGATGACTTTACTAGTTATACAAGCAGGTTAAGGAGTTTTTCTAACCCTATAATTTAGATATGTAAACTTAACTAATTCTATCTAGAATTTCGTCAAGTCTTAGTGCTAAATAATAATTAGCCAGTTAAAACTTAAGAGATAACATATGTGAACCAGTAGATTATTTTATGCACCGATGTTACGTGATCCATATAATCAGCTGACTCCATGGAATGAAGACATGAAACTACCATGACGTAGTTATAGAGCTGTTTTATCTAAGGTAGTGTTTGGTTGGAGTTTTTAACACCTAGGTAATGGAATCATCCATTCTTTTCCATTACCTATTGTTTGGTTTATACTTACTTTATTTCATTCCCTTACTTTTCCTTAACCCATTCCCTTAATTTCATTCCTTCTTTCTTAGCAAGAAATCCATTTCCCTTTCTTCTTCACATCATCTTCTTCTATCATATTTAATATAATTTTATATTAA
>JANHAO010009595.1:0-18270 GCA_026873985.1 Saraca asoca
TCCATGCAAAAGATATCCCACAATCTCAGGTCAAAGGATTAGTCATGCGATCACCACTAGAGATTAACTAATGACGTAGCTCTATATAGCATCTCCAAATGGGTTAGACAAGATCACGATTATCAATTATGTTTCTCTAAACTAACTGAGTCGTGTCAACGTGTATATTCAGATGTAACTCACTTACAACTCAGCCTATGGGGTCAACTGCTCATCAAATGAGACATATAACATCGTCTAGTCTCCACAGACCTTAATAATGCCCACTTATTAGATCTCGATTAGTATCATTTTGGCGCAGAAGTTAACCATTGATAATCACCCACACAATCCCATGACCCTCTTATATGATTGATTAAATAGACTTCTCACCATAGACTTCATCTTAATTATGCAATGAACATGATATGCAATATAAGATGAATATACAACCTTTATTATATCCAAATCAATACATAATAGATACAATAGAGCTCAATTAAATTGACTCTAGGGCACCTATTTTGACTAAAAAATTTTTTATATTTTTACTATCAATTCTTCTCTTCTTCCTCTTAAATTTAGTACCAAAATCAGATCAATTCACTAAGTATAATCTGAGTTATGAATTTTTGAATTCAAAGGTTATTCATGTTACTGTTTAACCCATGAGTCCACACAATTTTCTAATGTTTTTAGAGCTTTAATCCTTTCCTTCTAGTTTGTTTCTATGAAATGAAACCATAATTGAATAGTATATGATTAGTTAATAAGAGAAAACCCTTGAAAATCTAAAATGTTAATATGCTCTTCTTTCTTGTTCTTGAAAAGTATTGAAGACCTTTGTGGAAATTATTTTGATTTCTTGTTTCTAGTTGCTAAGGTGAGTGATTCTTACATTTTTTTGTGAATTATAGTGTGTTTATTGATTGTGATCCTTTGATTGTGCATTTAAATGGAAGAAAATGGGTATTTGTGATTATGTGATAAAATTTGAGTTTAAACGGCCTTGTTGATCTAATGATTGGTTTTCTATTAGAAAAGTTAGCTTTTATGCTTGTTTAAGTCCTCAAAAAATATTGTGTTGAATTCCTATGATTTAAGGTAAGATTGGAAGTTGTTTCCCTCATTTTTCTACTATTCTTCTACATTTCTAGAATTCACAAGTCGAATCACGTTGATCTTACAATCATGCTCATACAAATTGAGCTATTTTATGTCTTACGATTCAAATAAAAAATTTAAGTAGTTTCTTGTGAGCCAAATCAACCTTTTCTACCCTATTTTTTTTATTCCAATTGCAATTCTGATCATGTGCATAACTTAAACTTCCCAAAAATTTTCAATTTTTGGCGAGCAAACTTGCATTTTGAACTTGATTTCCTTGAGTTGAATCGAATCCTTCTTATTTGATTCCAACGATTCTAATCATGAGTCTACTCAAGTTTCATCCTTGATCATATGTGCGATTCTGACTGCACCTCCAAAATTTTACACTCTTTCAGCCCAAACTTCCTTCTCTCTAAGACATCTTTTATTTCCTTTAGTTTAATCTCCTATGAATTCTAGCTAATTCAAATATAATGCTTAAGAAATCCTAATTGAGCAACTCATAAGCCAACATCAATAAATCTAATAATTGTCTATATATTGGTACTATGGTAATAATTGTAGTGGCTATTACGATAATGAGATGAGAATGCATGGTTGTAATTATGATGGGTTGTGATCTATATGATTAAGATTGTGATTAAATGTGAATGTAGTGATATAACTATTGTAAGTATTGATATTGTTTAAAATTTGAGAATTTCCTATAAGACATGGGATGGTATATGATATATGATGATGATGAAATGCGAATCATGTGTTGAGATGGGGTAAAAGAATTGGATCCCAGATATATGTGTTCTAATATGGCTTAAAGGATAAGGTAGAACCTAGAGGGATAAGGCTAGGTTTATGCAAGATAAGGCTAGACCGGAATAACAAGGAGATTTATTTTTATTACTATTCTATGAGATATTGAAATGTGACAATGATAATCTGGTATGATGACAATTAGAAGTTAGTCTTTTGGATTTCATGACTGATTATTAAGCCTAGTACACATATGATTATACTACTATGATGTGCACATATATTATTTATTGTTAAGAAATTCATAAGTTAGGTATGGATTTATCTCACTAAGCCTCATACTCTCTCTTTTGTGGATTATTTTTTAAATTCTCATGATATTAACACAAATCTTCCCATTAATAAGTAAAAATGAATAACAATCCCATGAAGACTATGGTTAATGTCTACATAACCACTGTAGAAAGTCCTTTAGGGGTGTGTTGATGGTGAAATCTAATTCAAGGCCAAATTCCAGTCAACTGAGATCAGTTCTTGTAACCAAAATTATTTTTTGGATAATGGAATGAAAGATAAAGGAGATGAAGGTGGTGGAGAGGAAGAGCGACAATGGCATGCAAGATTTTTAATGTGGTTCGACTAAAACTAAGCAGTACTGGTCCCTACGTCCATGATGACTGTTATTAATCTGAAGAGAATTTTTACAGAGTTTCGATATGTCTATTACAGCTTGCTAGCCTATCTCAGCTTATCCTACAAAGACCCTCCTCCTTCTATTTATAGAAAGTGGGAGGTTACAATTGTAATTTTACATGTTATAAATAAGTTACATCAAATATTAAATGTACAAGACAATTGAACTCCTGCAATCTAACTTCTGTAGGTTACTTTCTGTGGGTGGGCCCCTCTTGTCTACTAGGGTTATAAGTTGGCATAAACTTGTCAGGTGCTTTACCTCACTGAGTCTTTAGCTGGGCAATGTGCTTGTCCTTACGAGCCGAGATGCTTAGCTCGGAGTCACTGCTGGCCTTCTCTCAACAAAGTGAGCTCGCACATGTTTGGTTGTCGAGTTCATGAGCTAAAAGCATGCGAGCCCTGGACTTAGCGAGTTGGATTCCTTTTGCTTGGACTTAGCTTTTGCCGAGTTTCCACCGGTCTACTTTGCGAGATCGAATTTTACCCATAAGATAAGCCTCCCAACTCTTAGTTCACTTCACAAACTAGGAGTTGTAGTTTTGCTGGGTAGTCAAAGTTTTTGCGCTTAGACTGTCATGTTGTCTTTTCTATTTTTCAATCTTTCATTTCATCTACTTTAGGCTAAACTTCTTACTGTGTATAATTTATAGTCATTGGCATGGCAACCTTATTTTCTCTGGATTGTTCGAGCTAGGACAACCAATTATCTCTTGTGTTTTTCACTGAACTTGGACTAGTTTACAAAGCCTAAAAAGCTCTTCTTGCTTCTTCGTGGAATGGCCTAATGGAAGTTTTAGTTAAGCCCCCATGTTTTTGGTAGTTCATCTTTTGATGAAGCACTTTGAGGCATGCATGGTTTGCTACAGAAGATTAGGAGGCATGTATGGCCTGCTACATGTGACTTCCCTGCATAACTCTTCTTGTTGACTATTAGGGAGTCTTATGCAGATCTTGGATTATTTCCTCACAATTTGACTGTGAGATTTAGCCCTACTAGCCAGACTCCTGACTGCTTTTTAAGTTACTTTAAGCACGAGTCAAGAAAGGAACCGCTGGCTGAGGAAGGCTATAAGTAGGAGTAGACATTGTTGGCCTTCTTGCTAGTGGGAGTTTATCTCCCGGAGGCTGGCCTCTTCTCTCTTGTGGAAGCGATAACTTTAGGCCTTTTGCTTTAATTTTGTACTTCAGATTCTTTTGATGTAATATTTACCTCGTTGAATGAGGCCTTTTAATGAATGAGCTTTCTTTATAACTCTCGAGCATTGTATTGAATGCCTTGTATATTGTTGACTGTAATATGCATTCTTACAAATTAATGAAATGTTTATTTGACCAATCGGTCATATCTTTAATTAGTAGCAAATCTTGGAATCCGTTTGCCTTGATCGATAATGAGCAATACTTGGGTAGGTCACATGTAAGCTACACCTGGTAGAAAGTCACATGCAAGCTATGAGCATTGGTTTCATAAGAGCTGTGAGCACTTGATCACATGAAAGCTATGTCTTGTAGATCACACCACAGCAATCTTGTTGCTCAGTCTCATAGCAATCTCGTTGCTCAGTGAAGTAGCAGTCTCATTGCTCAATTCGGTAGCAATCTTATTGCTTAACAAAATAGCAATCTTGCTGTTTAGCTTCACAATAATCTTATTACTTAGTGAGATAGCAATCTTATTGCTTAGTGGGTGTTATGAACTTGTTCTTGCCAGCAATCTCATTGTTCAGTCTCATAATACTCTCGTTGCTTAATGAAGCAGCAATCTCGTTACTTAATTTTGCAGCAATCTTGTTAGTCAGTGAAATAGCAATCTCGTTGCTCAGCTCCACAACAATCTTATTGCTCAGTGAGATAGCAATCTCATTGCTCAGGTAGAAAAGTTTATTTTTTTAACTTCTTTGTACCTTAGCGAGCTCATAGCTCTTTCTAGATGAGTGTTTTTTGATGCCTCCTCATGCGGGGCGCTGTTGTTTTTTTAAATGTATCGACGGGGTAGGCTTTGTACTATCTCACCCCTGAGTGTATCCACACAATTTTATCTTATTGGGGTGAGGGCATTGCCCTCTTTCTCCCTAAAAGGCGTCTCCATGTCTCAATCTGTTCAACTGATAGTGATGTCAGGTTTTGACTTCATCAACAAGATGGCTTTCTTTTCAAGTAGGGTAGCATTTCACTAAGGAGTCATAAGACAGATTTGAATTTCATTCATTAACTTCTAAATAGCATTACAATATCAAAATATTGTTCTAATTAAAGGCCCTTGCTCTTGATTGGTAATTCGTTAGGGCTGTTGAGCTTGTTGTCTAGAAGATTAGATCACATAGTCCCTTAGGCGACCTCTTTTGATGAGGTCTTCTATGGCATCTCTTAATGCCTAACATTTTGAGGTGGTGTGTCTGACCTTGTTGTGGTAAGCACAAAATATGCTCGAATCCCTAAGCTTGTTAGGGGCTCTCCTAGGCCTTGGCTTTCCAAAATCTTCTCTATGCCTTTCTGTGGCAAAGATCCCATCTTGTGCATCAGATAGGATGCAATAGCGTTCATGGCAACCTCAATACTGTGGTTAGATGCTCTTGGCCCTCTTCTCAGGCTAGTTGTTAGGACTGTTATTCTGATTCTCTTTGCTCCTCTTTTTGCTTTGAGGAGCATTAGCCATCTTGCCTTTATGCCTAAGTTCCTCCATGTCAAAGGTTTCCTCCTATCTAATTTGTTTGGCAACTTGCTCACAAAATTCAGTAAGATCTCAAGCTGGGGACTTATAAAGGCTTTTGTATAGCTTCCCATCTTTGAGGAATCCCATTGAGATTGCTATTAAGATACTTTCCTTCGAGGGATTTTCTATGAAGTTGGCTTCGTGCCTGAACCTAGTTATATAATCTTTCAGCGATTCATTCCTACGCTGGAAAATCATCGTGAGATGGTAGGGAGGCATGAGCTACCTTTTCAATGCTGGATATTGATCAATGAATTTCCTCTGACACTCTCCCCAACTATTAACACTGCAAGCTGGGAGGCTCCTAAACCATGCTCGAGGTATGCCCCTAGTGTGGTTGAGAAGATGTGGAATTTGACCAGAGGGTCCGTTGTTTGTAGATCCATTTGGACATTGAACACGCCTAGATGGTCACATGGATCACTATTTCTGTCATATAGCAGGATTGCAGGGACTTTGAGATTTTGTGGAAAAGGCTGCAATATGATCAACATAGAGAATGGCAAACTTTGCTCGCTGTAAGCCTACTCATTATGAGCGTAGGGGCACTCCTCTAGCCATTTTAGCCTTTAACGGACTTCCTTCATTATTGGGTCCTACGTTTCGGACTATAGGCCAAAACTCTCAACTTGTTGAGAGCCCCTAAATCACTGATCATCGTAATTCTCATGAGTCTCCTTCTAGGCTTCTTCACATAGCTACTAGAACTGCACTATGATTTCTTCTTGCCTCTGTGCACCCTCGGCCTATGCTTGCACCAGCACTCTAACAGTTTCAACCAACTCTCTTACCATATTCTTAAGTGTTAGTTAGGGTTGGTGAGATGTTTGTGCTTCCTCTATTTCAGGGGCAACAGTATGCTAGCCGTGAGCTCCAGCAATAGAAACGTCAGCTGGTTGAACAATTGGAGTGGTTGAACTTCTGGTGACTCTTCCCTTCACCATTATAGCTATAAAAATGAGTAGTCCAGAAAATAAATGGGGTCTACTTCTAGTGCCAAAAATATTAATGGTGGAATCTAGTTCGAGGCCAAATTCTTGTCAATTAAGATTAGTTCTTGTACCCTAAACTATTTTTTGGATAATGGAATGAAAGATGAAGGAAATGAAGGTGGTGGAGAGGAAGAGTGACAATGGCATGCAAGATTTTTAACGTGGTTTAGTTAAAATTAAGCAGCATTGGTTCCTACGTTCATGGTGACTTTTATTAATCTAAAAAGAATTTTTACAAAGTTTTGGTATATCTGTTATAGTTTGCTTAGCCTATCTCAGCTTATCCTACAAAGACCCTCCTTCTTCTATTTATAGAAGGTGGGTGGTTACAATTATAATTTTACATGTTGTAAATAAGTTACATCAAATATTAAATATACAAGACAATTGAGCTCCTGCAATCTAGCTTTTACAGGTTGCTTTCTGTGAGTGGACCCCTCTTATTTGCTAGGGTTGTGAGTTAATGTAAGCTTGTCGGGTGCTTTGCCTCACTAAGTCTTTGGCAAGGCAATATGCCTGTCTGCACGAGCCGAGATGCTTGGCTCGGGGTCGCTGCTAACCTTCTCGTAATGAAGCGAGCTCACACATGTTTGGTTATCGAGTTCACAAGCCTGGGACTTAGTGAGCTGGATTCCTTTTGCTTGGACTTAGCCTTTATCGAGCCTCCACCAGTCTACTTCGCGAGACCGAATTTTACCCATAATAGGGTGTATTAAATTAAGTTTCATTATATTGTCATACTTAATCAAGTTGGCTATGAGGTGCTACATGAGGTAAAGATTGTACTCCTAGAACCCCCAAATGTCCTTCTTATGACAACCATGGGGTGATATAATCCCTAATGGTTCAACTATCTTCCTTTACATTTTTCTAATTTTTTTAGACTTGTATATAAAATGGACATAGTGTACCCAAGGGTTTAGTTAGTTTAACCTATACTTGGTATCATGAAAGTTATAGGTTAACCTAACTTTTTAGTTACTTGTGCCCTTATTAAGACATGGGGTGGTTAAAAGGATGACTCCTAGAACTAGTGGGTTGTTATTGTATAGGTTCTTTTGTAGAACATAATGAAAACTTGTTGAACAAATATTTTAAGGGGCATGTGCCCATTGGGCAATGCCTTTGTATAGTATAAAATAGGTATATTTTCTCAACATGTTTATCTTTCTTTCTATAAGCTCTAAAAGCTCATAATTTCTTAATCTGCCAATGGAGTTCAAGCAAATATGCTTAGAAATATTAAAATAAGTATGATTAGAAATGAGTAATAGAAACAGGATAAAGGCTAGTGATTATCAATATGGAATTGATACACGCCAGTCATGGCTAAAAAATTGGGTCGTGACACTAGAAACCCTTATTTCACTCAAATAGTTGAATTTAAGATAGTTAAATTGTTGCAGTCAATTTTGACTTTTCAATTAGAAAAGATTAGTGAATCAACACATTGCCAACATGTCCTAATTGGTAGAAAAAATAAGACAAATTAAGCAACTTCAACAAGAAAAAGAAAGAAAGATGAAAAGATTCCTCTTAGAAAAGAAAAAGTTGTTTTTGTTAAGGATGAAGAATTAAAAGTGAAAATGAAATATATCTAACTGAATTAAAACCTAGCCCACCATATGTTTTTCCACTTTTAAAGAATAATGAAGCAAAAGATAAGATGGACAATATAAACAAAAAGATTTATTCTTTTGATATTAATAAAGTTGATCAAAATTTTGACTTACTATTGAAAGATAAACAGATCAAATTCTTTGATGACCACAGGCTATTGACAAAAGAAGAAATGAAAGATCGAAAATATTACAAATAGCATAACATGTTTGGCCATATGATGAATAGTCATGTTCGTTTCAAAGAGATGGTTAAGAAAGCCATCAAAGAGGAACGTCTTCGATTTTTTGATAAAGGAAAGGAAATGTTAGTCAACATAGACCCTTTTTCAAAAAGCACGAATTATGCTAAATTGACCAACTCTAATGATATCAATATATTTGAGATCAAGGTGGTCATAATTTATCAATATGATGATCCATTGATGCTCTTTTCACTCTTGAAGCTTATCCAAAAAAAGGTGAGTTAATTACATCATTCATTAAAAAAATCAAGGTAGAAGGAGAAATTATAAAACTATGCCCTTGGTATGAAAAATATTATGATTAGGTGATGATACTTCAATATGGGAATAGAAATAAAGATAGAATCGACCCTCAAGAGCAAAAAAAGAAAAAAAATAATGTGAGAGGTTGAAAAGCATGATAAAAAAGAAAAGTTAGTCTTCAAATGCATTGATTTTCATTATCAAATAAAGTTGAAAAAAAACGCGAAGATGGCTTCATATAAGAACAAGCATACCTCACAATGATGCATCTGTGAATCAATGGGTAAAAAATAAGACTTTAGAAAAATAAAAATAGGAATGGAAACCTTAATTCTAGAAGGGACAAAACAAGTGGTTTAATCCAAATTATGAACCACCTCCTCCCCTAAAGATTAAAAAACATAGAATACAAAGACAAATGGCTTATCAAAGAAGACAGATATTTGGCTATTATTTTGATCAAATTTCATCAAGACTTGGGGAATTAAGTGGAACAAAAAAAGAAGAAAAGATTGACCCATGCAAGATTCTTAAGGCAATGGTCATTTCACCATCTCATGAACATGATTGTTCTTATGATTACTATGGACTAAAGAAGTCAAATTTGATGAAGATATCTTTGGTACCTTTGAAAGACCAATAGAACAAATGAAAAATCATCTTCAACCTTTGCACATTAAAGCACATATTGATACTTGACCTATCGATCGAGTATTGGTAAATGAAGGAGCAGTTATAAATCTAATACCTCGATCAATATTCATTAAAATTGGAAACACACTAAAAGACTAAATTCCTTTCAACATTGTTGTAAATGATCTTAATGGAAACATGTTTACCTCAAAAGGCATGGTTTTAGTTGAAAGGTGGGGTTAATTTCTTGCCAAACTCTATTGTGGTGCCATTTAAAACCAACTACAATTTGCTATTAGGCTGAGATTGGATCCATGTTGTTGGAGCAAAACCTTTGATGTTGCACCAAAGGTTAATTATGTCAGATGAAAAAGGTAAGATTAAATATATCTCAGCTAATGATAGTGCATGTTAGTTACAATAGTATAATGTAGAAACCAAAGTGTATATATATGATCCAAATGTAAAATCATTACATGTTAAAGATAATTTTGGCCCAGAACAAGTCAAAGTTTGTATCATAGAGTCTTTAGGATTTTCCATAATCCCAAAGGTCGTGAACTCATGTTTGATCAGACAAACTAATGAATGATCTTTAAAACCATCTAACTTAGTTATCGGCCTCTATTACTAAGTAGAAAGAAGTCAAAATATTCCTAGATTGCATAAAATGATAAAAGGCCTACATATCTCAATACACCTTTGAAAGGAAATGAGAAGCAAAATTGAAGTAAGGATCCATTACACAAAGTGAATTTGGAAACAAAAAATGATAAAAACATATGTCAACACACTTTAACCTAAAAAATGTAAAGTATAGTCAATGTACTAAAAGAATATAAAGATTGTTTTGCTTGGAGTTCTGATGAAATGCCAGGCTTAAGTTGAGATCTAGTTGAACATATATTACTAATTAAAGAGGAATTTCTACCACATAAAAAACACCTAGATGTTTTGTTCCAAAAATTGTATTAAACTTTAAAGAAGAAATTGAAGGGCTGTTAAAGGCCAAGTGCATCCAGACCACTAGATATGTCACTTGAATTTCAAATGTAGTTTATCATGAAAAAGAATGGAAAATTAGGAGTGTGTATTAACTTCAAAAACTTAAGTGAAGCAGCACCAAAGAATGAATGCCCATTGCCAGTAATTGATATGTTGATCAATTCAACTTTAGGTCATATTGTAGTTAACTTCATGGATAGAAATGTTGGATACAATCAGTTTGTATTGTAGAGAATGATACGTCAAAAACAACATTATGATGTCCAGGAGTAATTGGCATGTTTGAATGGGTTGTAATGCCTTTCAGTATAAAAAATGATGGAGCGACTTATCAAAGGGCTAAGAATACAATATTTCATAACTTAACCGATAGGACAATGGAGGTGTACATCAATAATATGATGGTAAAAGCTAAATCATATCAGTAGCATGTCAAAAACTTATTTATAATTTATTTAGTCAAACAAGAATATTTTTACCTTTAGTGAAGTTAAAGACAAACAAAGAGTTTTGTTGGAAGGAGTCATCAACAGGCATTTGAAAATATAAAGAAGTATCTAATGGCACCTCTAGTCATGTCTTCACCAGTTGTTAGCAAGTTATTAAAATTATATGTTTCAACTTCTGATGATGTAGTAGGATGTTTTCTAGTACAAGATAATGATTTAGGTGTAGAAAGGGTTATTTATTATCTTTCTAGGGTTTTAAATGAAGTTTAACAAAATATTTGACAATGGAGGAATTATGTCTTTCTTTATATTTTTCTTGTGTAATTGTCGACTAGTGTTCATCTCATTACAAAAGCTGATATTTTGAAGTTCATGTTGTTGAAACCTCTTATACATGGATGAGCCAGAAAATGAGCCTTGGGATTAACTAAGTTTTCTTTGTCATATTGCTCATCAAAAGCTATGAAGGGACCTGCTATTGCTGACTTCATTGTTGAACATCATGAAAACAGGGACTAATTTTGTTGGTTTATAAAGCCCAAGAATTTATATTTTTAAGGTTCATGTCATAAAATAGTTTAGGCGTTTGGGTGTTAATTATCACACCTAAAAACAAATCAGTCAAATTTTTATTTTCTTAAATAAAAAATTATCTAATAATGAAGCCAAATAAGAATCATTAATAATTGGCTTGGAAATTTTATTAAACCTGTGAGTAAGGAATGTTAAGATCAATGGAGATTCAAACTTAATCATAAAATAGATCTCACAAGAATATAAGACTAATAAAGTATTTGATAATCACTATTAAACTCTTTTATAAATTTGATGATGTGATCCTTAAACATGTGCCATGAATAGAAAATGAGAATGCCAATGAATTGACTCAAATTGCATCTAGATATAAAATCAATAAGAATAAGTTTGCCATAATAATTTAGCATTACATATGGCTAGGAATAGTCAAAACAAGTGAAATATTACACAATGATACTAGTCTTGTTTCAATTGATTGGAGGTCTCCTATAATCAATTACCTAAGGGATTCATCAACTCCTATTAGTTGAAATGCCCATGTAATGGCTTTGAAGTTTGTTTTAGTCTATGGACTTTTATGTAAAAAAGGATTTGACGGCCAATTATTAAAATGCTTGGGACAATAAGAAGCAATCTCTACTTTGGCCAGAGTTCATAAGAGCATATATGGTGCTCACCAAGCTGGAGTTAAAATGAAGTAGGTGCTAATTTGATGTGGATTTTATTAGCCCAAAATGATTAAAGACTGTATGACTATACTAAAGACTATAAAGATTGTCAAAAACATAGACCAATCCAGAGAATACTAGCAACTGAGTTGAAATATATAATAAAGCCTTGGCCTTTTAGAAGATAGACAATGCATTTGATAGGAAAAATATATCCATCTTAAAGTTAAGGTCATAATTTTATTGTAGTAGCAATAGATTATTTTACAAAATGGGTTAAAGCTACTATATTTAAAGATGTAAAGCAATAAGATATAATAGAATTCATTAAACATCACATTATTTGCCATTTTGGTTTACTAGAAACAATAACTACAAACCATGGGATAGTCTTCACAAGTTAAAAGATTAAAGAATTTGTTGAAAGGAAAGGAATAAAAATATAGACTTTGACACCGTATTATGCTTAGGCAAATGTTTGATAATGTTTTGTAGGTAACAAGAAATACTTTAAAAGAGTCAACAAGAGTAACAATGTATCAATTGGTTTTTCAGCATTATACAGTTATTCATGTTGATGTAACTATTTAGTCATTAAGAGTTCAAAGACAAAATGAGTTGTCTCATGTTAATTACCATGACTTGATGCTTAGTGAGTTAGAAGAGTAAGACAAAGTTCGGTGGCATGCCTTAGACAATTTGATTCAAAATAAAGAAAAGTTGGCAAAATCTTATAATAAATGTTTGAAAAAGAAAATTTTTAGTATTGACCAATTAGTATGAAAAGGTAATTCTACTAATACAAGCATTGAAATTTGGCAAATGAACCCTATATTGAGAAGGGCCTTTTGAAGTGACACATTCATTCAATGGAAATAGCTATGAAATAAAACATATAAAAGAAATGAGAGTCAAAACAATAAATGGAAAATATTTGAAAGAGTACAATCTGATTATTCATGAAATACATATGAAAATGATTGTATGATTATTCAAAAAGTACTCAAAGTGCATTAGTGACTTTCTTAAAATTGGAAACAAAAGTTTTCTTCAACTTATTCCATTGGTTTTGAGCCACCGTTTTGTTCATTTTAGCAATTTTTAGCTCAACTTTAGCTTCAGACAGTTGGATTGTGGTTACTTTGTATTCTCTTAAGACATTTTTGGCTTGCTGAGTGATTAGCAATCTTTCTTGATTAGCTGACTAAATAGTTACTTCTAGATTTGGTTAAGTTGATTTTAGTTATTGAAGCTCTTCTTATAATTTGACAATCTTGGATTTGATAGTAGCAAAGTTCTATGAATTATCTTCAACTGCTTGGACTGACATATTGCATTACTTGACCAATTGTTATCTTTTTGCAGCTTTATTTTTGAGAACTTGACTAGTTCTTCTTTCATTTGAATTAGAGTTTGATAGGTTGATTTAGTCGTAGTGCATTTGTCGACAACTTAGGACAAGGAAGATAATTTTTCTTGAAAATCCAAGAAGAAAGACTTCAAATTGATTATGATTTCTTAGTGGCATCTTCTAAAAGTTTTAAAGAAGTTTTCAATGAATCATTCCTTTCTTGATATGAAAAGGTTGTGTCTAGATCAGTGCTCAAAATATTATTCAGAATTTAGATTGCATTCCTAATTTCAGACCTCTTTTATTTGGATGGTCCTGAAATTGGGTTATTTGACTTTGTTTTAGTGGAAATGGAAGCAAAAATCTCTTCTTTTTCAATTGAGATTAGAGATTCTAAGGTTGCTATAGTATCTTCTTCCTCATCGACTAATTGTTGATCATTTTTAAACAAGGTTGCTTCTTTTTTTATCAATTTTTTGCTAGTTAGGTGCGGTGAAAGAAGTTGAGCATTTGGTTGAGCAATTTTTATCAATGGGGTAGAAGGAGTGAAGGATTGATCAATCTGATTAAAGCCAGGAGAAATTAAAATCAAAGCTTGTTTAACTAGATTAGAGGCAATATTGATGGGATCTAGTAAATGAGATTATCATTTGGTCATCATTTTTTTTGATTGAATCTCTATTTACTGGTATTTCAACTTTTTCACTAGGGAGTTGTAATTCCTGGAAATAAGATTGAAGTAACATATTAATAGGAATATAAAGTAAGAAGTAAAGTTAAATTTATTGACATTTACCTGAGATCGTGTAGTATGTTTGGAACTTGATGTGGTTTTTTTAATAGAAAAGTGAGTGCATTGGAAGTTTGAGTTAAAGAATCAAGAGCAGACTTATCCTTTAAGAATGGAGCTCAATTAGATTTATTTCTCTTCCCAAAAAGCTTTGCAATCTTCTTGGCTTTCTGTGGTGTTCTTTTGGCCATTTGATTGTAGGCCAATGCCGACTATGTCCTTCTTTAATACTTTCTATTATAGGTATTGGTACATCACTATCATTAGGAAACGTCTTATTTGCTTCCTCATGTTTCTTTTGGGCTTCTTCACTAATTATTTTTCTTGCATCTTTTTCTCTCGCAATACCTTAGATTTTAAAGGGCATCCTTATATAAACTTAAGCTTTTGAGAAATGGTATTGATAATGTATTTCAATGGTTAAGGATTGTTCTTTTGGAAGGCTGGTATGAAGAAGATGAGGGCATAAAAATTTAGCCCAAACTTTGATGTTATCTGTGTTTGAAGGGTCTGGATTTGAAATGAACCAATCTGGTCCATGGGAATGAGAAGAGAAATGAGATAAATGTAGGGTGGATGAGTATCGAAGTAAGAGTAAAATAAGGAGAAAAAGATGTTGAAAAAATCTTTGCCATTTTTATATTTATATTTTGGATGGAGAACAATATGGGCCAACTTGGCACCATAGGTCAAAATTTTGGTGGAATTGCTAAAATCTTTAGGAAGAGCAAAATGTTCCCAACATGTGGTGATAAGCTAGAGTTGGAAAAGCCAAAAAGGACCTCCAAGATTAGAAAAGGAATCTTGTTTTTTAGGTGACTTACAACCAAATTTATATTTTCAATAAGTGAGGTAGGCAAAAAGAGACCTAAAGCAAGTTTTTGACACTTATGTAGAAGAATTGCTAAAGGGAGCAAAAAAGAAGCATTGTTTAATGAATACACACAATATAAATGTTTACACAACCAATATAATAAAAATGTAATGTGTTCTTCATCAATCATAGAAGAATCTTTTCTCCTTGAAAAGTTTTGATGAAAGTCAAATAATAAAAGTTTTTTGAATTGATCGAAACAGATTTCTTGTAATTATTATTTGATGGAGATATAAAGGGAGAGATGGTTTCACCATCTAGCCTAAGGCTAGTTAATGCGAAAACATTAAGCACAAATGGGCCTATTGGGCCATAAGGGATATGCATTATGTTGGATAAAGGTGATCAAAAAGAAATATTAGTTCTTAATAATGGTGCAATGCATTTTATAGAAATTCTAGACAATTGAATTACTTTAAAAATACCTATGCTTTCCAGAAGTTGCCCTTTTTTTTCTAAATCATATCAAGTCAGGTCAAGTATGTAGAAGATACATGCATGTTGCACTTATTTTCATCTGTTTGTTGTATAAATTTAAGTATCCTGTACTTTAGCACTAATTATAAACTTGGGTGACATATATGCACGATTCACCCATTTGAATAGCACATTACAAATTTAAGTATATTAGCCATATTTTCTTTTAAGTTTCTTAATATTTCTTATACACTTCTGCTAATCTTAAATGGTTAGTTTCAGATGAAATTTTCTATACAATATTCGTACTTATTTAATATAACTAATAAAAAATATTTTTATACATGTTCTATCTTTACACTAAACATGTGTATCTTATTATGATAGGTGTTAAATAAATACAAATTTTATCTTAGTTTTACTCATTTACAAATTAAAAAACTATGTTTAATATTGTAAATGAAACATATGATTTAAGTGTGCCTTGAGTTGATTTTATGTGGACTTCAGGCAATTATTTTGTAGCAATATTCCTACACCATAAAAAACAATTTTCTTTCCTTTTAATTTACTTATTTGAATTCTTTAAAAATAAAAACAAAATTTTCCCCTACCATAATTACTTTGTTATGAAACGGAGTCCAAAAGAGAGAAAAAGGCCTAAGCATTAGCCGTTGCTTTCCTTCCATCTAATATATTGAACTACAATTGTTGCCACTTCTACTTGCCAATTGCCAGTGAGCTAACTTCCAATCTTCAGCTCCCTGTTGTTTCTAACTAAGTCTTTTCTTTAACTAGAGTTCTATGAGTTGATCGGTTAAGCAGCACCTGGTCATTGCTTGGTTGATCAAAATTTGGCCAATTAAGTTAGTGGTTGAAGATAGCAAGACCACCCCATCCCCTCTTTCTTTTGCCTAATTGAAGATACTTGGAAAGCCACTTAGTAAGCCTTAAATCCTATAATGATTTTGAGTTACAATCATGTGAAATTTCTAAGACAAAGAGTGTTAACTTAAAGGAAACTTTAGATGTAGAATACTCCTAGGATAATTTGGAATTTATTTTTGAAATTTCAAGACAATTAGGAACTAATTTAGGGTTTCTTTGTGAATCATGTTTATAAATTTAAGTGAGCGCATGAAGTGTCTCTAGACTAGTTTAGATTCAAGGAAATATTGAATTAATTCTAAGGTGAGTAAATATCCTAGTTTATCTTGCAATGTGGTTTTGATAATTTTTTCTATATAAATGCTTTTGTTTTTGTTTCTATATTTATATGTTAAGGTTGAGTTTTATTTACAAATTTTTCAATATGTTTGTTATGTTTTGATTGATCTTTTATAGCTTTAAAAAAAATCAAATTGGTAGTTTATTGAATGAAAAACTTGTTCATAAAAGATTAAGGGTTTGATTTGCATATAAATTTGATTGGAGGCTTTCAATGCTTTATATAGGTATTTTATGAAAACCAAGAATAAATTGGAATTTGAGTGTCATTGAATTAGGACATGAAAGTAGTACTTTAAGATTTTAAAGAAAGTGAAACGATTTATGGTTTTTCTTATATAAAAGTGTGATGTGAAAGTTTAAATTAATGTTTTGAGATAAACTTGGATGCATGGTTTTGAGGTCTCCAACTGCCAAAAATGGGTTAGATATGCTGAGTGCAAGCTAGTTTGCCAAGAACATGAAGCATGAATAAGGATATGTTGACACCCACTCCAAAACATATTATAAATCTTAAAAATCTCTACACTCTTAGTTAATGTATATATATGTTGCTTGATTTGACCTTACCTTATTATTTATAGAAAATATGCCACCTAGGATTAGATCTTTGGCTCGTATTAGATGCCAAGATGAAAAAGCATTCGAGAGAACCAAAACTAAGATGCAAGAATTCATCTGGCTTAAACAAAAAGAAATGACAATATTTGAATATGTTATTTGTTTCCTTTACTTATCTTAAGCTGCTAGAAACCTTATACCTTATAAAAAGGATTAGGCTAGAAAATTTGTTGATGGCCTAAATTATGTGTATTTCAATGCCATTCAGGTTTCTAATGAGAGCACTTATGAGAAGGTTTATAACAAGGCAATATAATTAGAAACTAGAATCTGAGGGTGAAGAAGGAAAGAGATGCCTATAGTGATTCAAGAAACCTAGGCACGAGGGCACCAATAAGGAGCCTAGGCACAAACATTTTTGTCTCCCAATATATCTTCTACTTGGAGAAATGATTCATAGTTCTCACCTGGAGCACCGAGATAGGGTAGTTAATTTATAGGACCCATAAGTATTACAACTTATGGTAGTAGGATAGTTGGAAGACATGTATACTCTTTCCCTATTGTAGTCAAATTAGGGACTTTACCCATTTGTAAGGATTACAGTAATGCACATTCCATTGTAATTGTATAAAATTTTCAAACGTAATCATTCTTATCTTCATCCACAATGAAAAAAATTATATTAAGTAAAATAATAAATAACGAATTATTATTCAAAGGCAACTATGCTATAAAAAATTATATTGTACACTTAAATTATATTAAATTTGATTATTTTAATCTTGAAAATTATATTAATGTAAATTATAATAATTAAATTATTATAATTGCAAAATAAATATTAAAAAATTTTCTTTAGAAAGCTACAAATTTTAGTGATATAATTCATAGATTAGTGTGTCACGTCCTAAGTTTCAATATGTGAAGGTGATATAATTCAATATGTGAAGATGGTTATGGGCGCATGCATTACACGCGCTCACAAAGCATGTGGGATTATGATGCTGACATGTGTTCACACGTGTCGGCGCATGCAGTCATGCTCTGAAGGGTATCAGGTGCGTGGTGGCGCGTGCTACATGTGGGAGAGCTAAATAGCACATGGGAGGTGCGTGGAAGAGCGTGAAGGCACGTGAACATTTATTTCTGACGTGTGATGGCGCATGTAGATGTAAGGTGGTGTGTGGGCGGCACGTGAATATATAAAAAGGCACATGAGTGACGTGTGAAGGTGTAATGAAGTGTGTGATAGCACATGTTATGCAATAAAATAAAAAAAAATGATTGAATGATTTAATTTGAAATTATATATTAAAGATTAGGTTTGTTAATCACCAAAGTGATCAAATCTATAAAGTTTATGATTCCAAATTAAATAAATGTATTGTGATAGTGATGCTATGTGAGT
>JANHAO010009596.1:0-18283 GCA_026873985.1 Saraca asoca
AAAATCATGAAAAATAACTTGTTCAATAAATTGATGTGGTAATAATTAGTTTTAGGCCTATGAAAGCTAGATCTAAGATAGATTTCGAGTAGGTATTTTTGATTTAGTTTTTATTTCCTAGAATTGAACCTTAGGCTCTTTAAAAATACCTCATCTGTTAGAATTATAACTTGCATGCATAATATGAATCTTGGCACTATGAGAGTATGAAATAGGGAGTTAGTGTGCCCAAAAAGGTCTTTGCTCTGAATACCTGCTTTCAAGATCCAAAAAGGCCTTTAGTATAAGTACTTAGATGTTTGCACCCTCATGAGATGGAGCATAAAATGCACTCACTAAAACAATAATAATAATAATAATATATATAAAAAAATTAGGGTAAGAACATACTAGGGAGATCTGAAGGATGAGAATCTTACTTGAGTGCCTTGAAGAGTCATATCGGTGCATAAAAATTATGATAATAATGGGTAAAGTTGTATAATACAAGAAATTGAGATTTGATATTAGGCGAGTGTAAACTAACTCTTAAATGCTTATTCGATTTCTATTTGATGTCTTACTGATTAGGAATAGAATTGATTTTGCCACATCTGTTTATTTGAAATAAGAGTGTGATTTTTCCCTCTTCTACGATTGCTCATATACTATAAATTGCTTGAGGACAAAAAACTCCCTTGACCCTTTTATATAAATATATATTTAAGCTTCTAATTCACTAAATAATAACATAAGTCATCCCAAAGTAACTTTGTTTTATTTTAAGTAGACAATTTAAATAATGCACCAAATATTTACAATAACTACAATAGCTCTATAAGTAAAAATCATTTGAACATGTCTTTAATTAAATCTAAACTTAACTCAGTAGAATACAATTAACATATATCATTTCCTTTTAACTTATTAAAATTGGAATATACTTTGTAAAACTCAAGTTATAAATTTTGTCATCATTTATGTGATATTTAAAATAGAACATATGAACAACTATCAATAAGGGATAATTTACTTTTCAAAACAATTTTCCTTTTGTAGACCTCTAGTTTATTTTCGTGTCATTAAATAAATCTTAAAGATAAAGAAACATTCTAGAAGCATTGTTACCTACTTTTGAAATCCACTTAATAGGACTTAAGAAGAAATTTTCATTTTGTCAAAGAATAAGTCAAATAATCCCTCTAGTAATTGAAAACTAAGATAATTTATTGAAAGAAACTTAAGTAGCAAATACTAATATCATAGGGGTCACTCAATATGGATTTGGGACATAACAATTATTCTCTTTATATTTTTTTACTTCCATTGAGAATGAAGCACTTCATATATATATGGAGAAGACTCCTAACCTACAGAGAAAGTTCATGGCCTTTGGAGATAGTTCATGACCTTAAGAAAAAGTCTAAGACTTAAGGAGAATATTCATGATAAGGAGGAGGTTTGTGCCTTACATTGAATGAGGAAAAATTCTATCCTAAAGGAAGTGCTAAGTTGAAAGTCACATTTTTATAATAACATCCAGTAACCATTTATGAGTATTTTATTTATGATTATTTTTTATTTTACATTATATGAGAATCTATAGTTTCTCAGAACTATAAAGTATGGAGAATTGTGGTAGAAATAGTTGTACACTTTGTGTAGCAGAAATAAAGTTGCAACAAATGCAAAGCAAGTTCCCATGAGTTTGGGGTTCATAGTGAAGTGACCAAATTACATGAGATAACATAAGAGAATTCAAATTGCTTCTCAAACATTGGGACAACAAGATTCCAAAGCTACTTATAAAATATTAAAGTAAATTATGAGTGACATTTATAGCTTACAGTCATTGGTTTTAGATGTGACAAATTATTATCATCATCATCATCATTATTATTATTACTACTACTACTACTACATAATTCATTATAATAAAATTCACTATTTTCATCAAAATCATTTGTCAAAAACAACAACAAAATTTGAAAAGGTGTTTAGTCATTGACCACAAAAATCCATTGAAAACATTTCAAAAAATTTGTTGGAAATCTATCATACAATAAAATCTATCGAAATGTCTGTTGGAAAATGGGCATATATTTTTAAAAATATTGCTCATTATTTTTTATGGAATTTATTACATGACAAATTCTTCCATTGGAAAATTAAAAAACCTTAAAACCTCCATCTATGCGATCTCCTTCCCCATTTCCCTCTTCACCTTCTTCCTCCACCACACCAAAGCTCCTCCTTGCCTTCCTAACTTGATTCTTACACTTTGAAGGTGCTTTTTAAAAATATAAACCCATTAAATTGTTCTTACTACTTTGTTTTATATTTTTACCAATTGTTTTTGTTGAATTATTACATTTTACATGATTTGATTGACTTTTCTTATTTTGATGTATGTAGTTTTAGGCTTGAGTTTATGTATAAGTTTATTTACTAGTTTTCTTGCTTGGATACTAGGGTTAATTTTTAATTATTGATTGCATTTTGTTGTATATTTTAATTAGGATTGATTAATTATATATTCTGAATTAGATTTAGGAATAATATATATATAGAATTAGATTGAGTAAGATTAAGTAGTTAGATAATATACTTAATAGTGCTGCTGATATTACTTTAAGAATTATGTATATTTTGTGTTAGCACCTATTTTTAAATAAGAAATTATATGTATTTCAATATTAACTATGAAAGTCTATTGTTGCTTTGCATTTGGTGAAAATGGAACTATTGAAATTAAAATTTTGTGTTGCTAGAAATATGAATGTAGTTAATATTATGGAAACTTTGTCAAAAAAAATTATGGACTCAGGGTGAACAAACTTTTTTATGATTTTTACATGTTTGAACGTATTTAGTAAATAGGAGAAAATATGTATATAAATTAAGACAAAAATGAAAACTTAACATATTTCAATGTAAACTTTGAAAAACAAAACATAGAATTTTTGGAACACTTTAGGTGGATGTATAATAGACTTCTTCTAGGACATAGTGGATATAAGACAGATTTTCTCAATAGAGTAAAAGAATTTATCGATTTTACTGAAGTGATAGCCGGATAAGGTGTCTATACATTTGATTTGTATGATGCAAGTAATAAGTTTGAAAATATAGTGTTGGATGTTGTTTGGTAAGACGTTACAACTCACCTAGAATGCAATATGGAAGAGCCTACAAATAGGGATGCTCAAAACTGTTATGACATATTAGAAGCTATACATCAGCCATTATAGATAGGTTGTACTAACTATTCAAAGTTGTCATTAATAGTAAGGATATTAAGTATAAAATTTGACTTCAAATTACTATAAAATTCCTTTGATAAGATTATGCAACTTATAATTGAGACACACTCATTTGATAATGTTGTTCCTCTTAATTTTTATGAAAAAAGGAAGTTAGTGAAGAAGACAAGATCAAGACATGAGAAAATAGACTATTGTATGAAAGGGTACATGTTCTACAAGAAGGCTACATTTGACAAAGAATGTAAAGTTTGTGGTTCACCTTAATATAAAGAATGGATCACAGATCGGAATAGCAAAGAAGTTCCCTTCAAGATATTGTATTATATACCATTGATTCTAAGATTGCAAAGGTTGCATGCCTAGAAAAAGTCAACTCAATATAAAGAATTGATCATAGATCAGAATAGCAAAGAAGTTCCCTTCAAGAGATTGTATTATATACCATTAATTCTAAGATTGCAAAGGTTGCATGCCTAGAAAAAGTCAACTCCTCATATGAGATAGCATCATGAGAATCGACAAAAGATAGGTGTTCTGTGTCATCCTTCAAATAGAGAAGCTTGGAAACAATTTAACCAAAATTATTTAGTTTGTAGTGAAAACTCAAAATGTAGGACTTGGATTGTGCTCTGATGGTTTCACTCCTTTGGATCATAGCATTACACAGTATTCATGTTGGCTAGTAATAGTCACTTCTTACAACTTGCCTCTAGATATGTGTATGACAACTCCAAATATGTTCCTAACCTTGATCATCCTAAGTCTAGAAAATCCCGAGAGTAAAATTGATGTGTTCATGTAGTCATTGATAAATGAATTTTTCACTTTAGGGAGTGATGATTTTCCAACGTATGGCATTTCAATGAAGCAAAACTTTCAATGAAGGTCATAATAATGTGGACCATCAGTGACTTTCTATAGGATACTTATCCGGTTGGCAAATGGTTAGGAAATTATCTTACCTAATATGTATAGATTCCATAAAAGCATTCACCTTAAAGCATAGGAGGAAACAATTATAGTTCAATTGTCACATATAGTTTCTACCACATAATCATCCTTACAGGAGAAACAAAAATAGCTTTATCAAAAATAGAGTGGAGAAATCTGAACTACTTCTAAGATTAACCGATGTCTAAGTTTCTGGTTATGTTTGTTTCTTTCCAAAAGTCACAAAAACTTTGCCAATCAGGATGCTAGGATATGGAGTGGATCACAATTGGACTAAGAAAAACATATTTTGGGACTTGTCATACTAGCGATCCAACTTACCTTGACACAATATCGATGTCATGCACATAAAGAAGAATGTCTTTAATAATGTGTTTATTATAGTGATGGATGTTAAAAGGAAAACCAAAGACAATATTAAAGTAAGGTTGAATTTGACATAATACTATAGAAAAAGGGAGTTAGAGCTTAAAGAGTTGCAAATGGAAAAATTTATAAACCTAAAGCTTCCTACACCTTGAGTTTGGATGTTTGAAGGGCAATTTGTTAGTGGGTCATGAAGTTAAGGATGCTTGATGATTATGCCTCCAAATTGGATAGGTGTGTCCATGTTAGCGAAGGTAAGATACTTTGTATGGAAATTCATGACTATTATATTTTTATGGAAAGATTGCTTTCTATTGCCTTTTATGGACTCTTGGATACTATATGGAGGACTTTACTTAAGTTGAGTTAATTCTTTATGAAATTGTGCTCAAACTGTGAAAAGAAGAATTGCTCCAAATAGAACAAAATATTCCCCTAATAATATGTAAGCTTGAATGGATTTTTTCATTAGGTTTTTTTCGACTTAATAGAGCATTTGCCCATTCATTTGCCGTTTGAAGAAATGAAGGGTAACCCTATGCAATATTGATGGATGTATCCATTTGAAAGATTTCTTAATAGGTTGAAAAAGAAAGTTAGCCATAGGGCTAAACCTGAAGGAAGTATTTGTAAAGCTTATTTGACTGAAGAGATAGTTCAATTTTGTCAACACTATTTTTGCTCTAATGTGCAATGTGAAAGTACAAGAGTTGATAGGAATGATGACTGGGGAGGCAATGCAACCCTGGAGCCTATTCTTTCCATCTTCAATCTTTTAAGATGCTCCTTTAGCTTTTGCTAAAAGTAATATTTGGATGATGAAGAATTGAAATTGACCACAATTTATGTGCTTTTAAACTGCGAAGAAGTGGAGCCATCTAAAGAGTGAATTTTTGTGTAACTATCTTAATAAATCATTCGATATCTTTAACTTTAATCAACTCAAATTTAAAATTCTAATTACCTAAATTGTTATTCCTTATAGTATTTTAGTTCATTGGCTGAAGACCATGTATCAAATATGCAAGATGAGGACATCGAAGCAATGATCAATGCTTCATTCGCATCCTAGTTTTGCTCTTCTATAAGTATAAACAATAATTACTTGTCCTATGTGACATTGTTTATAATTATTGTATGATGAAATTTTGATGTGAAATTTTGTTATTATAAGGTTCACATGTTATAGGCAAAAATTGGTACTTTATAAATGGGTTGGCAAAAGCCCAGTGGCCATTCCGAAGGAGGAAGCCTAGCTTATATGAGCCCAAGGTCACTGAATGAAAACACCCAGTTGTGAGCTACACATTCAACACAAAACGAGTCTAACTCGCATAGCCAATAGCTCCAACTCGATCCTGTTTGGTCAAGGTTAGTAGCAATCCTTGACAAAAGCCTCAACTAATGAAATGCAATACTTCACCTAGTTAGAAGTTAGCTGAGGTTAAGCATAAGGCATACATCCCCTCCCATAGACTCAACTTACGAGGATAGTTTGCCAAAGGCAGTCCTCAAGGTCCCACCTGTAGAAAGCAACCTAGAGGAGCTATTTTGTAGTACTCTAAGTTATCTTGTACATTTGTTATTTGATGTAATAGGATTACAACTTGTAAAATTACATTTATAACCTCCCAGCCTCTATAAATAAGAGGAGGGAGATCACTGTAAAGCATTCTAAACTCATACACTGTAACTTTACCAAAATTTTACCAAAAGTAATAAAATCAATCATGGATGTAAGGACTGGTGCCGTCCGATTTTAGCCTGAACCATGTTAAAAACCCTTATGCATTCTTGCTATTCTTCCTCTCTATTCCCTTCATCTTTCATTGGCATAATCAAATTACAGCTTAAGTCCATAAGAACTCTTTGGGTTGGCTAGATTTAGACTGAACCGAAATCCACCATGAACATTTTGGCACTGTCTGTAAGGACTCACTACATCGTGGTTCATTTCTTGTATAGCTACAATGGCCAAAGGAAGAGCCACTAGAACTTTAAATGCCTTCATCAATTACCCAAAAGGCCATGTGTCTATGACAAACTCCTCCACTGCTTCTGTTATAGGTGTTGCCTCCAGATTGCCCTTAGCCGGTACTCACTAGCTTGCTATTATCAATGGGACTGATGGAGCACAAACCTGGCAACAGCCCCAAGAGAGACTGGAAAACATGATGGAAGAATTAACTAAAGTAGTTACAATGTTAGCACAAGTGCAGGCTTAGGGTGTGCAAAAGTAGGATGAGATTATTGCACCCAAAAATATGTATCAGTAGCAGTGAGTTAGATGTTCGAATAGAGCCAATCAAGAAGGTTTCTCAACTCGTTGCTCATAAGAACAAACTTCAAGTCACTACTCTCATGACTAGGGGAGTCAAAGGAATCAACAATCTTCCAACTGATAATCTGAGTTGTCGGACTCGATGGTTGAAAAGTTATTTCAAAAGAAGATCCAGTTGGAGGAATGTTTCCCAGCTCCAAATGTTCAAGCTCGTTATGAGGAGAGGTCACCATTCTCCAAAGAGATTGAATCTCAACCCATCCCTCTCAAGCTCAAAGTCCCCCATGATTCCACTGTACAGTGGAGATAGCAATCCATATGACCATCTAGATGTATTCAATATCTAGATGGACCGCCAAGTAACCAATCCCCTAGTGAAATTCCATGTCTTCCTAATTACACTAGGGAGCTTGCCTCGGACATGATTCAGAAGTCTCCCAACTCACTGTATTGGCAACTAGGAAGAATGCCAAAGGAGATTCATTGACCAATATGAAGCATTGAAAAGGCAGGTCAAGCTACCTTGCCACCTCGCAATGATCTTCCAACGGAAGGATGAGTCACTAAAAGACTACATCACCTAATTTAGATGCAAGGTCAACAATATGGATAATCCCTCAGATGAGTGTATTTTAATGGCTGTCTCTATGAGGCTTCGCAAAGATGGGAAGCTGTACAATAACATTTACAAGTCTCTTGTAAGTGCCCTAGGCAAGTTCTACGAATGAGCCGCCAAGCATATCAGGTGGGACGAGACCTTTAGTTTGAAGAAGTCTGAGGCAAGCAGCTCTGATCAAAATAGCAAGAGGAGCAATCATGGAGATGGAAAAGGTAGTTCCAATTTCCAGCTCGCTAAGAGGACTAGGGATAAGTAATCTCAGCTCTTAGGTCACTTTGACACTTACAGTATCCTATCCATTACTCAGGATAGGATATACATAACAGAGAGGGAAAGAGAGGACTTTAGGAGACCTAACCCTTCCAAGATTCCTTATAGGAAAAGGAACAAAGAAGAGTTCTATGCCTATCACAACGAAGTCAGGCATAGTACTTGAAATTGCTAGGCACTCAGAGATGCCATCAAGGACTTGATCAAGAAAGGCCACTTACAGGAGTATGTGGTACGACCTATGGGGCAACAAGCCTGGGAAGCAGATCCTGACCAAGGCTAAGCCTCCACAATGAGAACTATTTTGTAATGATATTTAGAAGCTAGTGTTTGAGCTTTTCTCCATCTCTTTGAAAGAAACCTTGTTTTGCCACTGACACGACCCTAAAGTGGCCCCTTTTGTTCATATGTATACGATCTACTTTTTACCACCCAGCACCTATAGCCTCCTAAGCTCGAATATGGCCATTTTTCTTAAGCATTATGAATATGGTTTGCCAACTACAACCTCTGGTCCAGTTGAGGCATGGAGACTCTCAAAATAAACTACTACCAATTATGACCTCTGGTCTAGTTGAGGTGTGAAAATGCTCAAAATAAACTCACTGCCAATTGCAACCTCTGGTCTAGTTAAGGCATGGGGACACTCAAAATAAACCCAATGCAAACTACGGCTTCTAGTCTAGTTGAGATGTGGAGATGCTTAAAATAAACTCACTGCCAACTATGACTTCTAGTCCAGTTGAGGCATGGAGACGCTCAAAATAAACTCATTGCCAATTGGAACTGTGACCTCTAGTCCAATTAAGGTGCTACAACACTTAAATCGAAACTTATCGCTCACAACTCTCATACAATTCATTGTTTATAGCTCTCATTGACCTATTAGAATGGGGAAATTGAGCTCACTAACAAGCAACATCCATACACTAATCATCGAGTTTTGACAGCAAGTTCAGCTCCGAGTCCACAAAGTAAATTGTGAGCTGGGGGGCTAGTGTTATGGGTAAAAATTGGTACTCCATGAATGGGCTGGCAAAAGCCTAGTAGCGAGTTCGAAGGAGGAAGCCTAGCTTATTTGACCCCAAGGTCACTAAATGAAAGCACCTAATCGTGAGCCACATGTTCAGCACAAAACGAGTCCAGCTTTTATAGCCAATAGCTCCAACTTGATCCCACTGTCAAGGTTAGCAGTGATCCCTGATAAGAGCCTCAACTCACAAGACGCAATACTTCACCCAATTAGAAGTAAGCTGAGGTTAAGCATGAGGTATACATCCCCTCCCACAGACTTAACTTATGAGGACAATCTACCAAAGGCAGTCCATAGGGGCCCACCTTTAGAAAGCAACTTGTAGGAGCTATTTTATAGTAGTCAAAGTTATCTTGTACATGTATTATTTGATGTAACAGGATTACAACTTGTAAAATTATATTTGTAACCTTCTAGCCTCTATAAATAAGAAGAGGGAGACCACTGTAAAGCATTTGGTGCTCATACACTGTAACTCTACCAAAATTTTACCAAAAGTAAAAAAATCAATTGTGAACGTAAGGACTAGTGCCACCCGATTTTAGCCTAACCACATTAAAATCCCTTGTGCATTCTTGTTGTTCTTCCTCTCCATTCCTTCATCTTTTATTGGCATAACTAGATTATAGCTTGAGTCCATAAGAACTCTTTAGGTTGGCTAGATTTAGACTAAATCAAAATCCACCATCGATAGTTCACAATCTTTCAAATGGTGTGGTCAGTCAATATTTATTGGATTTACTTTGGAGTCCTCTAAGGGCCATCAAAACATTTATAATGTATTTTGTCATTAGGTAAAAGTTTCACACACACACACACACATATGGTTGGGCAAATAGATCTAGAACAAGTGGGTGATGTTGATAAAGATGATGATGATGATGTAGAAGAGGAATCTGATGAATTATATTACCATTTGATGTGTGACATGCTAATTTGTTACCTGCATGAATGCTAAATTACTTTATTCATTTAACATATATATGATTATCTTCTACTTATGCTATGTATGAATATTTGTATATGACAAGTCATAGGGGTGGACAAGGTAGAGGATCGCAATCCCATGGACAAGGTTCCCCCCAAGACTCCTCTAGCAGTAGTTTGCATGTAATGGTATGTTAGAGCTTGTTGGCTGCCATTCACCCTAGCCATACCTTCATACCCATACCCTAACTTACTCCTAGCTAGGTGGAGGCACCTAGACAAGCATCGACACAGATATAGTAGAAATAGCCATCCCTATACATAGGGGACACCATCACAAATGCCACCACCATCTTCAGGTGTGCCATCTAGCTCCAGACATACTCCACTCCCTAGGGTACCTGTACTTAGTCCTAAGGCTGGGTAGAAATTGATTATGTGCTAGGAACATAAATAGGCCTAATAAATATAATAAATTGCATGTGTATGTTTGAACTATGCGACTATGTCATAAATTAAATATATTAACATGATAAAGAAAAACTAGAGGCCCATGGGACTTTGTAGAATTATATTATGGATGAAAAAAAATAAATTTTTATTTTTATATATGTTTTTCACCAAATATTTGAAAGAACTTAAGTTTATGATTCATTAATATTAAGTTTTTAAAGGATACATGATATGATAGTTTTGTATGTTTACATTTCTATCTTTGCAAACTAAATTTGGAAAATAAGATGTATAAATCTTATTTTATTTAAAATTGTAATATAATTTAATTTATTATTAGTTATGAATTGTTTGGTAACCAGCAAACCTAATGCTTCAAAGACTAAATAGTGTAAATTTAATATTTGTGTAGCACTAAGAGTATGTTTAGGATGTTTGTTATGTGTGTATAGAAATGCTTATGGGGTATGCAATAAGAATTCCATATCTGGTGTGATTGTTTATATAAAGTTTACTAAAAAGGTGTATTATATATATAGGAAAAATTATACTTTTCCTATTTGTGCTATGGCTCTATTTTTAATCTATCCACTTATAGTTTAAAGGGTTACAAATATATAATATGTGGTTTACATCATTAACACTTTACCTACATGTGGTTATTTTTCATCTAAATCTAACAAAAATTGTCATATGTCAATCACTTACTTCTTCCATTAAATAGAAGCAAACTATATTTAGCTAGCCGCAATAGATTTCAACCAATGATGGCTGGGTTTGGCCAGTACAGATGTTATGTGGGGGTAGTAAGTTGATAGTTAGAAGAAAAAAGAGTAATAGTGGAGAGAGAGAGAGAGAGAGAGAGAAGACATCGAAGATGGAGAGAGAAAGTGAAGGGAATAATAGGGGTTTGGAGAAATTAGGAGATTAAAACAAAAGAAAGGAAGAAGCCATTATATTTCTACATTAAGAGCACTTCAATTACTTTGCATGGACTTTTTTGGTCCATCAAGAGTTAGAAGCTATGGTGGTAACTACTACATGATTGTGATTGTTGATGACTATTGAAGGTACATCTGGATGTTGTCTCTTACTCACAAGAGTGATACTTTTCAAGCTTTTAGGAAGGTTACTAAGTTCATCCAAAATGAGAAAGAATAAAAAATAGTAACCATTCAATGTGATCATGGTGAAGAATTTAATAATCATGATTTTACTTACTATTGCATTGAGAATGGGATAGGTCATAACTTCTCTGCACCTAAAACCCTTCAACAAAATGGAGTTGTTGAGAGAAAGAATAAATGCCTAGTAGAAATGGCTAGGACCATGGTTGATAACAATATCCTTCCAAAGTCATTATAGGTGGATGCGGTTAATACATGTTATGTTATGAATCGTGTCTTGATAAGATCAATTCTTAAGAAAGCCCCCTATGAATAATATTTTGGAAGAAAACCTAATGTGTCACATTTTCATGTTTTTGGTGTAAATGTTTTGTGCATAATAATGGTAAAAACAATCTAGGTAAATTTGATGCCTAATCTAATAAAGCATAATTCATTGGATATTCTTCTACAAATAAAACTTTCCAAATGTATAATAAGAAGACTTTACAAATAGAAGAATCCATCCATGTTGTATTTGATAAGTTACTTCAAGTGTTCATCTAAATTATGATGATGATGAGCAAGTGGACTCATGGCTTCCTTAAAAAGAATCAAATGTGCAATAAGAAAGAGATGAGGATGTAAGAGACAAAGATGATAAGGAATATGATGAAGCTTTACTCTTGGTCAATCTTGAGGGAAAGTTGTCTTGCCACCCTCAAAGAGCTTGGAAAATCATGGAAAGCCACCCCATGGAGCAAATGATCGGTGACACAATGCAAAAGGTAACACATAAGATGTTAAAAAATATTTGTGATCATTTGGCTTTCCACTCTCAATTTGAACCCAAACCATTAATGAAGCAATAAATTATGAACATTGGATCTTTGTAATGCAAGAAGAATTAAACTAATTTGAAAGAAACCAAGTTTGCGATCTTTTACCAAGACCTGATGATCATACAATGATAGTAACTAAATGGATTTTTAGGAACAAACTTAATGAAAATGGTGTTATTGTAAGAAACAAAGCCCAATTGGTTGCTAAAGGTTACAACCAAGAGGAAGGCATTGATTTTAATGAAACTTATAAGCTTGTAGCAAGATTAGAGGTTATAAGAACATTATTAGCATATGCTTGCATTAAGGGATTCAAACTTTATCAAATGTTAAAAGTTCTTTCTTGAATCATTTCATTATGGAAGATTTATATATTGACCAACCCCTAGATTTTGAAAATCACATTTATCCAATTCATGTTTTTAAGCTTAAAAATACTTTTTATGGCCTCAAATAAGCTCCTAGAGCTTAGTATGAGCACCTAAGAAAATTTCTTTTGGAGAAAATGGCTTTTCAAGAGGCAAGGTTAATATTACTCGATTTCTAAAGCGTAAAGGCAATGACATTCTCTTTGTGAAAATATATGTTGATGGCATTATTTTTGGTGCTACTAATGAATCTTTGTACAAAAAATTTTCTAAAATTATGCAAGGTGAATTTGAAATGTCTATGATGGATGAGCTTAACTACTTCCTTGGTCATCAAATTAAACAATCAAATGATGGAATCTTCATAAGCTAGACCAAATATACAAGAGAATTCTCAAAAGATTTGATATGGAAATTGCTAAGCCTTTTAGAACTCTAGTGAGTCCTTCAACAAAACTTGATCTTGATGAAGGAGCTAAGAAAATAGATATCACAATCTATAGAGGCATAATATGTAGTTTACTTTATCTTATTGTAAGTAGACTACATATAATGTTTAGTGTGTGTGTGTGTGTGTGTGTGTGTGTATGCAAGGTTTCAATCTAATCCTAAGGAATCACATATGTTTTATGTTAAAAGAATCCTTAGATACCTTGTAGGTGCACCACACATGGGATTGTGATATCCTAAAGCAAGCTTTTGCTGCTTAGTAGGTTATTCTGACACCCATTTCATTGGAAGTAGAATAAATCAGAAGAGCATTAGTGGAGCATGTCAATTTCTTAGCCACTCTCTAGTCTCATGGCATAGTAAAAAAGAAAAATAGTGCAGCTTTGTCCACAATAGAAGTGGGATACATAGCCATTAGTAGTTGTTGTGCTCAAGTCATTTGGATGAGACAACAATTGTTACAATATGATTTGAATTTTGAGAAAATTTTAATCGAATGTGATAATATAAATGTGATTAACCTCACCAGAAACTCTATCATACACTCAAGAACCAAGCACATAGAGATAAGACATCATTTCTATGACACTTAATAATAATAATAATAATAATAATAATAAACTAGTATGTGTTTTTGTCAAATTGTGTCACATATGATGAGAATTAAATGTACATGAATTATAATCTGACTTATATTTTTAATTGATGAGTAATATTGTAAATAATTGAATTATAGAAAGTATTTAAAATTTCTTTTGTGGTTAAAAGGTAATTTTCCCATTTCTTTTCCACCTTTTTCTTTTCTTCTTTCCTTTTTTCTTTTTCTCCTTCCTACACTGACGATAGACTCGTTACCTTATTTCTTTTTTTTTCTCCTAGTGATTGGTGCTCCTTTCTGATCTCTTTATTTGTTACTCTGATCATCCTTTTCGGCTTGTGGCTACTGCATCTACTTCTTTTTCCTCTCTAGTTGGTTATGGTTGTTTTTGCTTCTGCTTCCCTTCTGGCCAATTACTGTTGTTGCTTTGTTCGATCGGAAGCTCCACTTACATTAGCTCTGGCCAATTGTAGCTTGTCCTTTCCAGTAGTTATTTGTTTGCTATCACTAGTAGTAACTAGACTACCATTCATCAACATTGGACTCTACTTTTCTTATCAGGAAAGCTTGTTGTGCTCTACTCCAATGTCGATCACACTAGTGTTCCTTTGCATTTGACCAGGTAAACTGTCGATCTAATGCAAGGGTGAGTTGTAGGTGGAGCTGGTATAGTCAAGTTGGAATTTTGTTGAGTTAACTGGATATCCTTCCCCTATTTCAGTGTCTGTTGCTGCCACCAAACCACCTTTTTATTAGTGTTGCCATTTCTACTACAATAGTTAGAATTGTTTGACCAAACCTGCTACTGCATTGCTTAAGCCCTCATTTGCTACAATCCTTCTCTCCTTCACCTTAGCATTAATTGAATTCTTAGATTGGTTCTCAAGGGTTGACTTACCCATTTTTTCCTTCAACTTCAAAATTTTCTGAAGTTCTTTAATAATTTCCATTTAGACACTCATAAACCCTAAAGTTCACTTTGTGAATTTTAGGATGGCTCTTGAAATTTTCAACTAATTGTTATGGAGTAAATATCCCTAGAAAATAAGATATCAATTACTCATGAGTAAATCAGCATATGTTATGGTACATTCTTTAAAAGAATGTAGCAATCTCATACACTATTTGACATGGGGTTGTCTTGACAAATATATGGGTATATGTTATAGAAAATATGACTAAATTGACCTATCATGAGAAACCATATGGATTGTTACCATGTGCCAACGGAGTTCTTATGTGAAACATGGTGTCAGTGATCCTTAGAGTTGATATCAACATAGTATTTTATGTATGGAGTCCTGTTCTTTAATTTTATTTTAGGCTTCCACTCTTAAAGAGTAGATATAGATAATTTATGGTACACCACAAAGTACATAAAGGTAGTGATTAATCAAGATGGAATTCATTTTCCTTGGTAACAAAGGAAAATATTCTAGAGATGTTTTGACATTTGTACAAGGATCAAAATCGTAGGCCTATGTATTCATTGATACATAAAAAGAGTTTATATATAATCAATTAATGATAAATAAAAGGATTTTTATATATGAAAAATTATGAGATAGTACATGGTCAAACATACACCCTAGATTGGACATTTATAGGGTTGAGACTTGAACCATACCCTAAGTCCAATTTGAATATCAAGAGATAAATGGATTGAATTGCATACTAACACCTTGTCATGAAAGGTTTTAGTTACTACAAATCTATTCCTAACATTTGGGTGGTCATGATACTTTGCTAGAAGTCAATCTTGATCTATGAAGTCGCTTAAGCAAATTGGAGGAATTGTGTTTAAAGGAGTTTTAATTCAACTGAGCTTATAGAAGCACGTAAACAAATTCATTGCCAACATGTATAAAATCAATAGGTCACACACAACAGAATCCCTTTGATCCAAAGTCAAAGAAAAAGTTAGAATGCAAAATGTTATGAATTCATGAGTTGAATTAGGTGAACATCTTAGAAATTTGAAATAGTTAATTATGTATTCTAATATAATTCAAAGTGGTAATTAATCAAAGATTTAATAATTCTAATAGAGATTAAAATTATTAAATAGTAGTAAATTTTCATTATTGATATTTAACACTAGAGGAAATCTTGAGTAGAGGAATTGTTCCTCACTTAGAAATTATTTTTAATTAATTAAAATGATTACAAAAAGGAGATTTTATGAGTTTGAACTCATAGGAAAGTATTTGGGTTTGTTAGGGCCAAAAGAAGAAGCATTAGGTTAAGGAGTGTAGACTCCTTGGGTCTAAGAGGTTGCATAAAGTGAACGGCATAAGCAAGGGGTAGCCCTAGCTTTTGCACCACTCATATTACTTCCTCACTCTAACTTGTGCTCCAAACTCTTTTGTTTAAAGATGAGAGAAGCCGAACCAAAAAAGATACATCAATTTACCCCTAGCACATGCATTGTGAACCAACTCTCCTTGTGTGATCTCACTTTTCATTTGCTCTTTGCATTCAAACACCAACTATGTGTTAGTGAATTTGTGATCCTGTGGAGTGCTTGCACCTTTAAGCTAAGTGGTTGATTTTTCTATTTCACAAGTTACGTGAACTTAGTAGAAGCTTTGGATCAAATTGGTCGATGTGGATTACCATTGGTGTTAGAGATTAAATCTAAAAGAGTTGCCCAAGGAAAATCCAAGAGACTTGATCGTGGAGTTAGTTAGAGAAGTCATGGAATTGCTTGAAGTTTAAATCAATATTTGATCGAAGATTTTGAAAACAACTCTTGAAAAGGTATAATTTAAACTATTGATTTAAATTTTACCTTGCTTATTAATTAATTAGTAAACAATATGATTCAAGATTGGGAAAAATTTTTAAATTTCCAATATGCATACTTGGTGCATATGATTGGCATATTTTATATGCTTAAATCCAATTTTCTTAATAGTTAGTGAATGGGGGAAGGCCATCTTAGCCGATAATCAAAGTTGCCAAACTAGAAAAGGTGGTAGTGGTTGGTCTAGTGTAGTGTGGGTGATGTGGGTCATGGATCTAAGCTTGGGAGGAAGTTCGAGAGGTTTGGGAAAGGGAGATTTGCTATGTTTGTGTTTAGGTGATGAAATAGGGTGGGTTTTCTACATTTGGTGAAGTGTGGGGGGGGAGAAGAACAAGGTGGTGGTTGATAATAAAGATTTTGTAGTTGCTCCAACTTCAATTATAGGCAATAGATTCACTCTCCAAAATGCCTTGCTCTAGTCCTACTTCCATCCAGCAAGCCTCCCTTTGAAGATGCTAGGAAAACCCCCTTCCAAAGTAATTAGATGACTTTGAGGAACCAAGGGCAAAGAGCTTTGCCCTCTATCATAAGCATTGGGGGCTCTTTCCTTTTGAAACATACTAATGAAGTTGAAAATGTCACCAATCATCTTAGTGTTGGTGGTGTAAGGGTTAGAAACAGCATCAAATGAAGCTCTTACATAAACGGTGTTGATGATGGATTTTGGTTTGGCCCAAATCCAACCAATCTGAAGAGTTCTTAAGGACTCAAATTGCAATCCAGTTCTGGAAATAAGAGATAAAAGGGTGAAGAGGAAGAATAGTAATAGCATAGGGGGATTTTTAATATGGTTTGGCTAAAACCAAATGGCATTGGTCCCTACATCCACGATATTGTTTTATTATTCTGGTGAAATTTCTATAGAGTTACATTACATGAATCAGAATTTGGAATAACCTACAATGATCTCCCCCCCTCTTATTTATAAAAGCTGAGAGGTCACAATTATAAATTTACAAGTTGTATATCTGTTACATCAAATAAATGTAAAAGACAAGTATGGCTTCTGTAAATTAGCTTCTGCAGACTACTAATTAACTTCTTTATATTACTTTTTGCAGGTGGGCCTGTGTTAGTTTCTTTTTGTAGACTAGCCCCATGAACTTGATCTGAGAGGGTGACTACATCAAGTTTACTCTCAACAAGTTCTCAGCTGGGTGAGATGCCGCATCTCGTGAGCTAGGATTCATGATCTGAGGTTGCTACTGATCTTTGGTCAATGATGTCGAACTCATAAGCTCACTATTGACAATGCAAGCTCACACGAGGTAGACTATTGGCTATATGAGTTAGGGTTTTTCCCTTAGCGAGCTGGTGCTCTTAAGTGATTTGTACTCTCCTCATTTGAACTCATTTGCTGTCAGGCTTTTGCCAGCCCATTTTGCTCAGTACTAGAAAATACCCATAACAAATTGGCTTTAGAGTTATTTCTCTACAGTAGCAATGTGTTTTGTTTTTTGCTTGTCTTGAAGAGTTAGGATCCTTTTTATTTATGGTCGAAGGTAGTTGTGTGGCTTGATTTTGGACCCAAATAGTGTGATTTGTGCTAGGGTGTGAATGGTGTGATCGAATTCCAATGGGATACTACCACGTGGAAGTGAATGATTAAAGCTGGTCATCAAAAAGGAGTATTTGCAGTCGATCATCGAAGAGGAGTATCCATATCTAGTCGCTTGAGTGCATTGTCTTGGTTGTTTATCTTATTTGATTTTAGGCCACTCAAAATGGTAGTAGCCAACTAGTTGACGAGTCTTTATCACTTGATCGGTTTGGTCTTTTTGATGTAAAGAAATATTTAAATAAGAATAATTTATTGGATCACAATAAAAAAAAACATTTGTAGACTATTAGCCTAGGCTATTCTAAGCTATACATTTTCTTTGGTTTTAATGTTGAAAAATAATTTTTATAATTTTTACATCTAACAATTTGTTTTAGTGTTTGCAAGTTCAAAGATATTTGATTCAA
>JANHAO010009597.1:0-18255 GCA_026873985.1 Saraca asoca
ATTAGCGGCGGTTTATTAAAACCGCCGCTAAATACAATGTCATTAGCGGCGGTTTCTAAGAAACCGCCGCTAAATACACCGTCCGCTAATGAACCGCCGCTAATAATCAGTTTTGTTGTAGTGTATGTAAGCCTAGGGGAGAGGAGCGATGAGGTTGTATAGTCTTTAGCTATATTGCATTATATTGAATGCACTTTTTCCATTCCGTATAGTTGTGCTCTCGTACATTACCCCTATCTCATGATGTCATTAGCTATTATGGCTTCATAAGAATGAAAAAATCATTTAAATTCATTTTTCTAGTGCATATAGGTCTTCTCCTTCTTACTTTGTATCAATCACATACACAAAACATTCCTTTATTCTTCTTTCTCTTTCTTGAATTTTTCCTAAGGAAATCATAGCATCTATCCATACCAGTTTTACCTGTTTTACTAATTTGATATCCCTATTGGAAATTATCTATTCTGATTTCTAATCAATCTATATCATTATTCTTTATCATTTGGTCATTCCTAATTATATCATATCATGTAATCTTTTCATATCCAAGTCATGCATTAGATCCATTCATGCTCAAAGCATAACTTAAAACTTTCTTATATTATTTTTTATAATTTAAATCCTTTCCAATTTTATATTTGTCATTATTCTTAATTTAGGTATAATCTCCCACTTTCCCAATACATCAAAAACATCTTAGCCTAATTTAAAAATATAACTTTATAACAAAATTACAAGTTTATTTATTAAGTCAAAAGCAGGAATTTAAAGTCAAATATAGTTTAATATCTCAAAATAAAAACAGTCTTTTGTAAAATTTAATTGAAAATAATAAAAAAAAATTGTAGCTGCTTGTTTCTCTCTTTCTCACTTCCTCCTGTTACAATTTGAAGAAATCAAGCACGAAATTCACAAACTAAATTTGCGTGCATAAAACTTGAAGAAATAATCAATATTTATTGAAGAAAATCATGGGTTACCATTTAGTGTGAGATTATCATTGTCTAATCTACAATTTTATTTTATTTTTTTGCTTGTTCATGTGATATGTTTTACATACCATGAGACTACAATTCTCTAAGTTACTGTTTTTTTTTAATCGTTTTGTGTTTCATTTATCATATTCGAGTTAGATTTTTTTGTCCATCACAAAAAATTATGAGATTTGTTCTTGATTTTTTTTTTATTATTTTCGTATCCATAATTTTTTTGATAATTTGTTAGATGTGTGTAAGAATTTACAAGATTTTTTTTCTAATATATCAGTCCTTTTTTTTTATTTGGTTAATCTCTCATATTTGAATGCGATGTTTGGGATTTATTTTTAAGATGAGAGCTTAGCTTTTTTTTTTATAAAAATGGTTTTTCTATGTTATGTCATTTTTTATTCATTTTTTTCCTAGTAAAAACGTATAAACAATCCTCTTAAATTTCATAATCCTCTTAACTATCAACCTTTCATGAAAATACATTAAAAATATTTTTTAAAATTTTTTTTCCATTGTATTCCTCATTAAAAAAAAAAAAACCATTACTCTTTGCCGTGGAATAACTTAAAATAATTAATTTCATAATTTTCCGTGGCAAAAAGCTATGTGAAAACAAATAACAATTATTTTATTGTTTTTCCACGATTTTTACCATAGAAAACTCAAAAACTTCACGTTTTTATGAAATTTATGATAAAAAAAAAAATTCTAAGACCACCGGGAAAATGGTAAGTGAAAAATATTCTAGAAAACGTTTTTCATGAATATATTTTCCATGCTGACTTTTCTGAGAGAATGTTTTTCCACAGCTTTTTCCCTTTTTTTGGCATCGACTTCGTTTTTTTTTTTTTGGGGATTAAATTCGATCATATAGCATGAAGCTTTAGTCTCCTTGTCCAATCCTTCAGCCAATAGGTCTGTCCCTTAAGGCAACCAGAAGGAAATCTTTAGCAGCCTTTTGTTAAAAAAAAAAAATCCTAATTTCAAACTATCACAAAAAATCTTTAGCTTCTTCTTTCTTTCTCCCTCGCTCTCGCTTGTTACAATTGAAGAAATCAAGCAACAATCTCATAAACTGATTTGCAAGCACCAAAATCGGAAGAAAAAAATTAATTTTTGTTGAAGGTAACCTAAGGTTGTCATTGAAAGTGAGGTTTCAATTCTCTAATCTACTTATAATGTTTAGTTGCTTTTTGATATTTGTGTTTTATTTATTATATTTGAATTAGAATTTTTTGGTCCAACTTGCAAAATTTACGAAACATGTTCGCAATCTTTTCTTGCTTATTTTTATATGAGTAATTATTTATTTATTTATTAAATATGAGTAAGAATTTATGATATTTATTTGTGATATATACGTCTTGTTACTTTTGGTTAATTTGATTTTTGGAAATCTCTTTCAAGATGTGAGCTCAGTATTTTTTTTTTTTAATGATAAAAATGATTTTTCCGAGGTATGCCTTTTCTTATTGAAGTTTTATTTCCTAATAAAAAAGTATAAATAACCCTTTCAAATTTCATAACCTTCACAACTATGAAACATTCATGCAAATGTATTATATCATATATATATATATATATATATATATTCTATTGTATCATGAAAACAAAAAAAAATAGATTTTCATTACTCTTTTCTGTGGAATACCTTAGAAAAGTTAATTTCATAGTTTTTCATGGGAAAAAGCTGTGAGAAAACACATAACAAATCTTTAAAAGTTTGTGAATGGATTTTACCATGGAAAATTTAAAAACATTATGCTTTTATAAAATTTTAAAAAAAAAGTGAAATATATGATAATTTAAAAAAAAATTGAGACCACCGCAAAATTGGTTATTGAAAAATATTGTAGAAAACGTTTTTCACAAGCATATTTTCCATGCTAACTTTTACAAGAGAGATTGTCTAAAAGAATGTTTTCCCATATCTCTCCATTTTTTCCACAATGTTTTTTCATTAAATCCGCGCACATGGCATGAAACTTAAATCTTTGTGTGGGATGCTTCAATAGATCATATATTCACCGTATTGATTCTGACTCTCTTCCTAAATTTATAACAAGATATTAAAATAACTTGTGAATCAGGCTAATTGAAAGTTCGTTGTTCCTAAGCTTTTCCTTTAACAAAGCTTGTTCAAGCTTTACATATTCACTAGGAGATAACTTATGTTTATATTTGTTTTTGGCTTATTTCTCGTTGTTAGCTTTACCCATACCCTATTAAAAAAATATATATAATTGATGAAATGACCAAATTACTTATAAAATATAATTTAAAAAATATAAAATAAGGTGATCAAATTAATTTACTTGAAAAGCTTCAGATTGGTGCTGCTTCACAAATTCATCCCATATTTATTGGTCAAGAAAATTGTATTTCTCAAGAGGGTTTTCATCACCCTTCCTCTTGACGGTGATGTAATTCCTTATCAACTAGTTCTTGAAGTCTTTCCACCTCTACCCCATAAATTTTAAGACTTCTTTTTTCATCCACACATTAACATCAAAGGTGGTCTACAAGATAACGCACACATAGCTTTTACAATTTCTAAAACTAAACATACTATCATCTATCAGTGAAGAAAAGATAAGTACTTTTGAACCACATTACTCACTTTTAACTATATTCGTACAAAATTATTATATCGGCTTTATTCTAAATGAGAAATAGCTTTTACGATTTTTATGAACAATATTTGATGATTTTGATTGGAAAATTGTTACATTCAAAGTTTCAGTTTTACTATTTAGATTGCAACAAAAATCTTAAACGTATTTATAACCATTTTGGCAAATTATGTAAAACAAAGCATGTATGATTAGACATTTTATGCTAAGAAACATAGCCAAAACATAAATTCTAGCTGAAAACATTTCTAATAATCAAACTAAGAAACAAAAGATGAAAAGAAAAGCTAAACCCTAAAAATACAAACCATCAGCAAAGAACAAAGTAGAAAATTTAAAAAAATGCATTAAGATAACTTGACAAGGAAGAAACGAATACAATGTAAGGAGAAAGAAGTTTCATACTACAATTAGAGATGGACTCGAAATGCGATGATCCAATATAGCAAAAAAAATTGAAAACAATGTAAAAGAAAGTGACAAATGTTTGAGAATGATATTGAATACATGTTTCAAACAAGGGAAAGCAAATGAAAGTTGGGGAAGAATTCGTTTGTTGCATAAGAAGCCTGGAATTTAAATATCGGTTATTAAGAAAAAACTAATGTCTATTCTCATGCATTCACGCCGGTTGTGATAAAACGAAGTAGAAACTTAAAATGGAGCTTTTTTTATCAAAATTGATGTAATAATTTTCATCATATTTACAAAAATACCAATTTAATTTCATATATTCTTCCCATGTTGAATTTTTTTTATTTGTTTTTTCATTTTATTTATACATTAGTTCTATATTAGTACTAACATCGTTTCTCTCTTTAGTTGTTAACATTCAATAAAAAACTGACATCTTTTCTTTAAATAGTCTATTTTAAAAACATGCATCTACTATTATAAGTTATAACATTTTTTTAATTAATTTTATCCATTTCATTTTTTTAGATAATAATATTATTACATTTTCACACATATATAATTCACCTAAGGCTAACTATTTTCTAAAAATTTTGTCAATTAAATAATAGTTAAATACTTGAATTATTTTATCCATTTAATAATATTTCAAGAATTAAATTATTTTGTACATTATATAATATTTGATTTTGTAAAAAATTTTATGAATTGTGTTAAATATGTCTATTTGTGTTAAAAAAATGACATTATTTCTATTTTTTTATTAAATTATACAAACCTGCTGCAAATTATATTTTGATAGAAATATTAGAAAGAAAATTGGGATAGAAACATTATTGTTGAATCAAGCTTCTATGTTGTTTGCAACAAAACAGCATTAAATTGTTGAAGCTTCTGGACTTGCTTGAATCCTCATATTTAAAGGACAATTAGTGAATATGTCTTGTTTGAAAGGAAAAAAGAAATAGGAGTTAATAATTTATGCACAAAGTAATCAAAAAAAGAGAAAGGAAAAGGGAAACATAAATTATAAACCTTCAAGAAAGCATGAATAAAATGATATCAAACAACAATGCCTATAATTTTCGCTCCTATAAGCATATTGCTTACCTTGGGAAGACAAGCATGAAAAGGTGGGCACACAAATTCTATTTCACAACTTGAACAATTGTTCAAAAATATGTTTAAGTTGTTTAACTTGTGAAATATAACTCCTGTGTTCCACTTTCAAACTCCTCTTTCCAAATGTAAGATGCAGTATGCTAGTTAATGAGAAGGAACACATTGACTTTTTATAATACGAGAAAACTTTAGACGTCATTTATTTATATTGAAACCAATGTGTAATATCATAGATCAACATCATTTTTTAATTAAAAGTTGACATCTAATTTACATCTCTTCGTATAACAAAATATAAATGCATCGAATTTATTTTGACTATTCCCATTGTTTTGGTAAAATGAAATAATTAATGATCATTAGAGAGTTTTAGAATTTTGTAGTCTTGAAAAATGGAAAATTAATTATAATATTGTCATACCAATAAATTAATTATATGTCATTAAACAATTTTTTAAGAATTCAATTTATAAATTAATAAAAAATATTATAAAAAGTTCTTTAAAGCATAATCAAATCAGAATTTAATTGATCAATTAATTAAAATTTTTGACAATTAAGAAATCATAGATTTTAAAGATGGTTTAAATATAAATATTGGTGTAAATTTAATAATTCTAAAAGTATGTCTCTTTCCTAACTCAAATTGATGTCAAACACAATATACATCAATTGTTTAGTAGGAATTGCCATTGTAATTTTCTTCATATTTATACAAACACCACTGTATCTATATATATGTCGATTCACCTTTTATCCGATGTCTATTTAGCGATGTTATTTCTACATTTTGAAGTAGTGTAAGTTTTAATGTTGCATGTGTATGATTATACATATATGTATATGATATATGTTACATGTGTATATATGAGTGTATGGCCAAAATATTTTCAACCTAGAGTTAGTTAGAAATTTTGATTCACTAGGTACTTAGGTTCTACTCACTCTATTTCATTTAAATTTCAAGTTTATAGAATTCTAGAGGATTGTCTCAGTTAGAGTAAACACCTCTTACTATATGTGCATGATATCAAATACATAGTCTCTTTGGTTATTTCTTTAATGATTATGTCCTCTCAATTAGACAAAGGTCTAATAGGTTATGTTTTATAATGTATTAAAGGATTTTATTTATTTCAAATTTTAGAGAAATGTTTCATGAAAATGATTTTATTATTTCAAACATTAGAATCCTTGTTTCAATGAAAGATCTAAAATTAGTCGATAAGAAGTCTCATAATTGTCATGCTTTAATGCAACAATTGTTACTAGTGGCTATCTAATTAATATTGCCTAAACATGTGAAACACACTATTACTAGACTTTGTTTTTTCTTCAATGCAATATGTAACAAAGTCATTGGCCCTGAGAAATTAGATGACTTGCAAAGGAAAGTTGTTGTTACACTATGTCAATTCAAGATGTATTTTCTACCTTCTTTTTTTAACATCATAGTGCATCCAGTTTATCATTTGTTAAGAGAGATAAAACTCTGTAAACTAGCTATTTGAGTTGGATGTACCCATTTTAGCAATATATGAAGATCTTAAAAAGGTATGTGAAGAATCAACATCTACTTGAAGGATAGATTATTGAAGGCTACATAGTTGAAGAAGTTGTTGAATTCTACATTGAATACTTATCAAATGCAGAAGATATAAGAGTGCTCAAGTCTCATCACAAGGAAAGAATAGTAGTTAAGGGTGTACTAAGGAGCCAAATGGTGAGCATCAATCATGAAATGTGGGTACAAGCACAAATTTACGTCTTGTATGGTAGTAAAGAAATGAAGCGTTACTTAAATGAGCATATGACCCTTACAAGAGAGCATAATCATGGAAAGAATGAACAATTGATACAAGCTGAATAAAATCGCTCCTTCATTACTTGGTTTCGAAATAGAGTTTATTTTCGATTGACTTAAACACTGAATGATTTTTCTGAGACTATAAAACAATTAGCCCATAGGTTTTACATTAAAGTCTTATCTTATTATAGATATGACATTAATTTATATTCTTTCTACCTAAAGAGACTAGATGATCAGAGCACTATGCAAAATAGTGGAGTTACTTTGGTGGCTCAGTGAATGCATGTTTCTAGTTCCAAAAATAAAAACCCTATAAGCACTAATATGTCATATTATAGGGTCATTGAAGACATATGGAAGCTAACTACATCAAATTCAAGATGCATGTGCTTCAATTTAGATAGGTTAAGAATAATAATAGCATCTGAGTTGATGAGTTAAGATTCACGTCAGTGGATCTCAGGTCATAAGGGGGAAACATTTATAATGACATCACAAGCAAAGCAAGTTTTTCATATCACAAACTCAATGAATAAGGAGTAGTCTGTAGTTCTTCAAAGGAAGAGACAAATTGTTAGTAATGAGGATGAATAAGACTTAAGTAATAATGATATTAAGGAGACCCCTTCTTTCTCTCTAAGACTACCTCTAGTGAATAATGAAGGAAACTTGAAGAAGTTTTACATGTGAGATGATCATGGTGAAGAGATATGGGTTAAAGATCCTTCCAAAAAAATTAGAAAAAATTAAACATCATTGATTATATATTTATTATATACGTAGGCAACTATATAATTTTTAGTTTAAATATTTATACTTAATATATTTTGTATTTATTGCATATGTAGGCAAATAACTATATAATTTTTAGTTTACATACTTATACTTGATTATGTGTTTAATTGTATATGTAGGCAACTATTTAATTTTTAGTTTAGATGCATATATTTGATTATGTGCTTACTACATATGTAGGAAACTATTTAATTTTTAGCTTATATGCTTATACTTGATTATGTGTTTATTATATATGTTTGCAACTATTTAATTTTAACATGTTAGTTTGTATAAACTTGCAGTACTTTAAAGGAAATCAAAATTTACACTCAAGAAGAAATTGACAATAATTTGAGATCAATGATCAGGATTTCTCCAACTTAATTCGATAGAATAATGTATAGACTTGTTAATTTGACATGTTTTGATTTTAATTAGTTTTGTAATATCTTGAATTATTTATTAGTCCAATAAAATGTTTAAAGTTGTTGAAATTGGGATTGTGTTGGGGGCTTCCAGATTCTTGTTTGATGGTTGTTTTTGCAAAAATGTAAAGAGTAGCAGGTTTTGGTAAAAATGTAGTTAGCAGCATGTTTTTTTTTAAAGAAAAAATGTGAACTTTTATAAAAAAAAATGATGTCTTTTTGTCCATTAAAGACGCCAATTTTTATACAAAAATAAAAATTTTAAGTCGTCAAGAAAAGATGTCATATTATATAAAAACAGATGGCTTTAGTGGATAAAAAGACATCAATTTTTTTTATAAAAACTGACGTGTAAATTTTTTTTCAAATAAAAAGAGGTCAGCTGTATATTGAAAACTGACGTTGTTTCTTGTTTTATGTCAATTAAAAATCCAATGTGGATTTTTTTACCTACAATGTCACTTAGATAAATGTCGATATCCAAACCGACATGGTATATATAAAATAACTGAAGTGTAAGTGTGTTTCTGTAATAGTGTTTTGCTTCCATTTTGAACGTGAAATTTCTGCATCTTCTAATAAGAGAAATTCTATCTTACCTTTAAAGGAAAAGTCATTTCTTGTTATAAGAGGAAAAAGATAGACACAAATTTAAAAGTGAAAAATAACTAAATCACACAAATGTAGAGTCTCTTTATATTCCTTATGTCTATCTTTCTTCTCTCTTCAAGTAAGAAAATTCCTCTATTAAAAGATGTGGGGAGCACAATAAAATCCAATTTTTTTTTCTTATGAAAGAATGAGTGAAGATGTGAGTGTCAAAATGAATGATAAATATAGAAATTTAATATATGATAGGATATGTTAATTTAAAGGTGTCAAAATCTATTGGGTTTAACGGGTTGGCCTATGACTAGGACTACTACAAAAAATGATGATAGCAACGCAACTTGGTAATGGATTAGTCTGAAATAACCCAATTTAACAAGAATCTAGGACTGATAAGCATTGGCCTATCAAGTAAATGGATTTACCTGTTAACCAATAGTGTAAGATTAATTGATTAGTGTGAGTGTATATATATTAAAATTATAATTTTTCTAGTTGACATAAAATTACAACTTTTATGAAAAAAGTTGTAACTTTTATGTTAAATATTTATAAAATTTTGTAAAATTTTTAAATACATATTGAAATAATATCTTTTAATATAGGAGCTTCATATGGTAGTCAGGGTAACACTTGAAGCATCTAATACTTAAAGTGTATATTTGATAAGACAAGTATACATAGTACCCATTATAATAGTTTTTTTTTTTTTTTGTAACTTCACAATTAAAAATTTCAAAAACTTTAAAATTATAAATGGAAATTTAAGAGTTAATAAGAGATAGACATTAAAAGCAAACAGTAATTTTCATTGTCATTAACATTGAAATTACAATTTCATCAATTAACATTAATAAAAAAGACATTAAAAACAAACAAGATTTTGTGCAATTTGTAGTACATAAATTCTCATTCTCTAAACTCATCTTTCATTCTCTTTTCTTCTTGGAGCCCTCAATCATCAAATTGATGTTTCTTCAGTGCCTCCTTATAATCATGGATAAACTCACTAGTATAGATTATGTTGACTCAATTGATAATTGCGACCATGATAATGAAGAAGATATGAATTTTGAATTTTAATTTCTAAAATTGTTTGTCCTTTAATCACGGTTGTACAACCATATGATTAGCTAATTAATCAATTTGAAGTGATTCAAATCACAATTTGCAATACAAAGGAACTCTAAAATCCCAATTCGCAATATAAAGGAATGAATTGTTCTTTACCATTAGTAGCAGGAGAACAAATCCAAATTGAGAACAAAATCATGCATCACAATAGAATTAGAGCATTATCTTAAGCTTGTCTTAGAAGAGATTTCTTTGAGGTTCTAGAACTTGTCAACCGTTTTTGGAAGACTAAAACAATTAATCCACAATAGATTCATTTTGGTCTTCTTTAAAAGATTGATGAGGATGTTTTGGAGTTTGTTCCTTCTGTACCACCACAAGACTGATCATTCTTTGGTGGATTCTCACTCTGAGACATAACGAATAGGGGGAAAGGGCCTATCATATCAGAAATGGTAGTAGAAAGAGAATCAATATGATGCAAACCATTCTTAGGTAGTAAGCTTTAGTGGGAAAAGAAAGTGTGTAAGGAGGACAACATGCTATATAGAGGAGAAAATTAAAATGTATACTGTGTCAAATATCACCCTAAAATCTAATTGTCTTTTACATGATGAACCCAAAATCATAGAAGACATTTTGAAAGGAAGAAAAGAAATTTGACCAACCACAGAGCACGCATGCTTCCTCAAATCCAAATCTGACCCTAAACAATGAGCAACAAAAGTATAAAAATTATTAAAGTAAATAATGACTCCATATTTATCTAGGCTTATCTACCCAAATTTTGATAAGTCATTTTGAATTGATTGAGCCTTATATAAAGGCAAATTTGATGGGTGGATTTTTTTTTTATAAAAAAAAAAAGTTATGATAAACATTACCATCAATCAAAACAAACTAATATGAAAGTTTTCAAGTTAGATGCAATATTTATTTGAAGTTTTAATTAATTTTAAGGTTAATATTTAAATTTTAAAAAGTATAATTTTTATAATTAATTTACAGATTGAGTGGATTACTTTTTATAATAAATGAATGGTTAAGATTATTTTTTTTAAAATTAGTATTTAAGTAGATGTTGTCACATAACTCATCACATTTTATGCTTCGATTTTGACTCATATTACCATAGAATTACACTTTAATAAATGATACCAACTAATGAAGTGCCTTTTCATTCTCATAAATTAGGGTTGATAATGAGTGGTGTCAACTCATGAGATATTCAAAATTTGATTTGAATTTTAGCTCATTAAACTATACTTATAAGTTAAATGAACAAATAATGTAACTTATTAATAAATAAGTCAAGTTTGACAAATACGATACTTAGCTCATGAACTAATTAGATACTTCCGTACAAATACTATACCACACACTGTTGTGTGTGTATATATACACAATGTACACAACACACACCTATATTATACAGACACACTCCTTATGTGTATACATATACATAGAAACTCAAACTACTATTAACCACTATTTTTGAATGAAATACTATTATAAACTTTCTTTTTAAAATTATCACATTTTTGCCTGAAAAATTTTAAACAATCATGTATATGTAACTTGTTTTAATTATTGATTTAATCTTATAAGCTTAGCTTATAAATTTTAAACTCTAATCAAATCAAGCTTGAGCTAAAAAAATAACTTATTCATAAATGAATCCATCCATGAGTTGAGTTGAAAAATATCGAGTTGAATCTGAATTTAATTTGACTCATTATCATCGTCATTATCTTAGCTCCATAAAAATAATACAGCAAAGGTTGCTTTAAAATCCGGCAAAGTCTTGCGCGATATGATATTATTAGTAATGGTTTGAAGTAAATTTATTGTAAACGTTGAAAAATAATGCGCAAAGCAAGATTGAAAGTTGGTATCTAATGACTTTAAAGCTTCTAATTCATTAAGCATTTGATTCAAAAACAAGCATTGGACAATTTTTTTAGGAAACTTGAATGAAATTTTCGAAAGATACTTACATAACCTTCAATGTATTACATGAAACAATTTAAAATAATAATTTAAATATAAAATCAATATAATTTTTAATTGTTAATGAGTAATTTTTCAAAAATTAATTATTTTTTAAATACATGTTTTATTAAATTGATAGTTTGATATAATAAATTAAATGGAGGTCAACATAATTTAAATAGATTTGGTACCAAATAAGAGTCAAGTGAAAATGTAAAGTAGCATTACTATGCTTGGTTTATGCGGATCCTTGTCTACCATGGTGTCACAATCCAACATGGTGTCACAATCCAACAACTCGATTGTTGGAACATATGGCCCATAAACTCTTTGCTAAGCCAATCAATCGATCATACATCATCTAAATTTCAAAAATAACAGGCAACACCCATAATTTATAGCATATTGAATCAACCATAAACATAATCACATAGCACATAGCAACCAAATCGTGTATAAAGGTAGTCAAGTCATTCACATAGACAATCATGATGTGTTTATTTAATTCGAACAAATACGGATATATGTGATCCAAAGTAAATAAATTCTATAGGATAATATTTCGATTGAAGATGGGCTACTTCTTTATTGACATCTAAAAAACCTCAATACAAACTCCCAAGTGTATAGAGGAGGCTCAAGGTCACACACTCAATCCCTTAGACGAGTGCCTCGATGCTTACCTTGGGTCACTGGACACTCCCCCCTAAAGAGCATTCTAAGCAAGAGTCTAAATAATAGGAGTAGACATACTTTTTCTGAAATGGTATAAGGACTTTTCTCCTAGCTTTTAGGGTTCTAATGTGCCATAACATATCGACACAAAGATAAAATCTAAAGATTATAACCATGTGCTTATCTACTCACACTACATAAGTTACCTTAGTCAAAATTACATGAATGCCCTCAAAATAGGGAAAACGGAAAAAGTAACTTATGTGAGCATTTCCTCTTAAATTCATGCCACATAATTTTCTTTTCATGCTTAATTTTTATGCCAAGTTTCATCCAAATCAGAGCACATTTACCTATTGAATTTGGTGACAAGTTCCAAACTGTGACATCCTCCCCCATTTGAAAATGTCAATGCCCTTATTGATAACTCAATCTGACACAATATCAACAGAATCTTCAATTTGCTTCCCCCGAGCTCCTCTTTCAACTTCTTCTCTACTTGTCTCTTTACACCTTATCGATGTTTTGTCTTCAACACTTTAATTTCATACTGCTGTTTGAAAGTCTTCGATATACTCTCCTTCAGCTCTTCTTAGACTTTCTTCTGCTTGTCTCTCTAACTTGTTATTGACAATGAAAATGAGCTATCTCTACGACTTTTCAAGTTAATTGTCTTGGCATTTAGGTTGTACCTACTACCGATTGGTCCCACACTCAATGCCCTATACCAGTGATGTGAGAAATGCAAGTCTCATGGATTGTTCGGGTAAAAGTATCACCTCTTGCTAACAAAACATGGCCTGCTTACAAGTCCTAAATGTTGCTCGCAAGTATACTCTTGTGGTTTTCTGACTTTTCATTATACTTTGTTGCGTACTCTACTACTTCAACAATACCACTCCTCAAACATGGACTTGACACCTGGCTGGTGCCTCTACGATCACTCAAACTTGATACCTCGATTATATCCTCCTACCACGACCGATAGGGTTGAACAAAGAGTTATCTGTTACTCTTGTTCTAGCTTTTCACACACCTATGCTCTCGAAGGTCATTGCCATATGCTCCTTTTGTGACTAAATTGTAGCACTCTTAAAGTAATGTGAGCAATTGCCATAAGTTGTCTTCATGACTAAGTGAATAGTTCTACATGCAAGAACTTCACAATTAAATATAATAAAAATGTAGGTGTTAGGTAGCTACTCCTTGAACACACTACACCCTTCGGCTTTTCAATAGACTCATCCTTTAAAGGATTTGCCTATTTTGCACATCTCTCCTAATGCATCTTATGCATTACCTTCTCTACTCCTATACGGGGTGGTACGCTTGAACCCTCACAGCTCCTTGCATGAGTAGATCCTCAATAGGGATGAGATCTACCATGCTTTGTCACTGTCTCACTACTCTTGGGAGTCTAGGAATAGAATTGCACCGATCCTAACATAAGACTTGTCCTCTCTATCAAAACCTTCATCACTACCCTTGTTACCTTATTCTGGTTCCTCTTGATGTTTGGCTTGCAAAACCTTTAGGGTAGCCTTTTGTGGACACTCTAAAAATTTATAAGGTCCATTGCATAAGAAATAGGCTAGGGCCTTAGACTTCCCTTTGCTGATGGATGTTTGGGATAATCTTGAAATTTGCAAGTAGGATGATGTTCTTCCTCCCCCACCCTTGGAATTGCCACCCTTGCCCAGCTGGCCACTATCAGCAATATTCGAGCCCCCTCTGTAGGACTTCCTTCAAGGAAAGCTAATGTCATAGTTGGACAAGTGTTCAGCTGCGGTCACCACTTTCATAAGGCTTTCAACTCTCATTTTTTTGGAGTTTTATGGCAGCTTCTCACGATAAGCCCTCCATAAACCAAAACAGCTTATCCTTTTCAGTCATATCACTTTTATCCAACATGATCATCATGAACATCTTCACATAGTCCTACACTGATCCTGTCTATCTCAGCTCTTGCAATTTCCATTGAGCTAGATAGACCACATTCTCAAGATAAAAGTGCACCTTTATTTCCTACTTGAGATCTTCCTAAGTATTCCTGTATCACCTGGTACTTAGTCCTCTACCAAACCTTAGCATTATTTGTAAGAAGCATGGTCGCTTGGTTTAGCTATTCTTCCTCAGAAGTAAAGCTAGTTGCTTGGAAATATTGGTCCATATTGAACAAAAAATTCTTAACCTTTTATGCATCTCTCTCTCCTACGTATGGCCTTGGTTTAGGGATTTTCATTTTCCCTATTCATTCTAAGGCACAACCCTCTTGCAAATTGTTTCTAATGCCCATCATCAATATCTTCACAAAGGCTACTATATAACTCATCTCAATACAAAGAGTTACTACTACATCCTTCACCTTGTTGGTAAGGTCTTTCATAGCGTCCCCCAAATCCTTTTAATTGTTTACAATCGCAATAAGCCACTCATTGAATTGTGGAGATTCACTAGTTCCTATGCCTTCGATTCCTATGTTAGCTTTGAGATTTGAGACTCGATACTCGAGAGATTCCCAATTCTTGGCCTTTCAAAAAAGTTCAAGGATCTCTTCATTTTCCAAATTTCCTATGACCTTGGTTACTCTTTCAAGATTCCCAATTACTACATCAATTGCATCAAAACATTTGATGGACATCATTTTCTTTGACATAGTGCTATATCAATAGGGTATAGCAGGAAACAAAGAAGTGTGGCCTCAACCACACTCTAATACCAAACCGTCATGGTTCAGCAACTCAATTGTCAGAATGTGTGGCATGTAGACTCTTTACTCGACACTTAATTAATTATTACCTGAAAATAAGCTAGCCAATCTGTCATACACCATCTAAGTTTCGAAAATAATAGGTAACACCCATAATTTATAGCACATCAAGTCAACCATGAGCATAATCACATACCACATAGCAGCCAAACCGCATATAAAGGCAACCAAGTCATTCATATAGACAATCATAATGTGTTCATGCAATTCAAACAAATATGAATGTATGCAACCAAAAGTAAATAAATTTTGTGGGACAAGATTTTGTTACTTCTTTATTCACATTTAAAAAGCCTTAATACAAACTCTAGAGTGTGTAAGGGAAGCTTAAGACCACATACTCGATCCCTTAACCAGTTACTTTGATGCCCATCTTAGGTCACCGGACACTCCTCTTTAAGAGCATTCTAAGCAAAAATTCAAATGGCAGAAGTAGATATACTTTTTCCAAGTTGACATAAAGACTTTTCTCCTGACTCCTAAGGGTTTTAATGCACCATAACATATTGACATGAAAATAAAAATCTAAGGATCACAATCATGTGCTTATCTACTCACACTAGACAAATTACATTGATTAAAATTATATAAATACCTTCAAGACAAGGAAAATCAAAAAAATAATCTCCATCAGCATTTCTCCTCAAATTCACGCCATATAATATTTTCTTTATACATGATTTTTGTGTCAAGTTTCATCTGAATCCGGACATATTTACCTATCAAATTTGGTCACAAATCTTGAATTGTAACACATGGGCACAAATTAAATCATTAATGGCATCTAGTTTGCAAATCAATTCATATGCAACAATATTATGATTTTCATATAAAACCATTTAATGTTGGCTTTTCATGTCATTTTCTTCACTTAATTTTTAATTCCGATACATTATCTAAATTAATGACAATTCAATTTAAATTTTTTGAAAATTTAAATAAATATGTAAATTTGAGTTGAAAAAATTGACAAGCAAAATAATATACAACAATATTATGATTGTTGTTTTCAAAATGCCAAATAAAAAATATTAACGAAAGTTGTTAATTAAGAAAAAGGTGGAAATGAGTTCTAATATTTTGTATAGTTTAAAATTTCAATTAAAATTTTTAAAGTTAGTAGACAAAATCCAATTACTTCAAATTTAGGAGATTTTTTACGATTTTTTTTTAAAAGAAAAAGTAAGGAAATATAGTCATTGAAAACTTGATATTGCCGTCCACAATCAAACTACTGTGTCAACCTCAAAATTCAGATTACTCGTCTAATAAAAGAAAGTAATTCTACTCATGTTTTGGACCTTTGAAGAAGATGTAAAAGACGAGGTATACCCATATATGGTTTCCAATTGCGGCCACTTGTTATTGCGTCAAAGCTTAGATATCCTCTGAGTTTCTTTTATTGGAAAGGGGAATGAGTGAAACGTGGGAGGTAGACAATGGGACAATAATTGTGCAAATTGATTAGTACCTCAAAAAACACTTTGGATTTGAATTCTCCATCAACCTAATTGCGAAGGCACACACAACCCTAAATTTGTCCATGAATGCGCAGAATTAGAACAAAATTCATAGAAATCTCTATTATAGTTATTGGCCTCTAAAACTCATGCCTACTTAAAGCCTCATCACATCCCAAATTAAACAAAGAGGAAGAAAACAACCATGGCAAACAAAGACTCCAATCTTCTTCTCTCAATCTTCTTCGTGGCCACATTTTTCTATCTAAACCTAGCCACACCACCACCATTGAAGATGTTGCAATTGTAACGTCTTTTCATTTGAAATGATGCAACCGTTTAGTCTGAATAGGTGTGACTTTTAGACAGACATATTTGAATGGATTAAACACTTTTGAAGGGTGGTAACATTTAGCCATTTCTTGATGAAAGAAAGGCTATAAATATCAGACTTCTGGGGTCCTCTCACTACTCTTTGACAGTCTACATATACACCATCAAATTTAGAGAGAAAAATGTGAGAAGCCTTAGAAAATTAGAGGCACAACCCAACCCGATCACATAAGCAATGGATGGAAGTATGTATGTCTTTGCTTCCGCTTTCAGTTTTAATCCTTATGTTTCATATATGCTTAGAAGCATGTATAGGATCATATTTTTTGTTCTAACATTTGGTATCAGGGCAATATAGCCTTTGCCTTGCTTGAAAATTGCAAAAGAAAATTTTTTCAAAAATACCCTATATTTTTGCAAATTCTAGAACTTCAAGAAAATTCTATTTTTTGTTGTATTTGGGTTGATAAATTATAAGGAAAATGGATTTCCAACATTTCTGGGCAAAAAAAATTAGTTTTTGGATGTGGGAATTGCTGGAAATGAGGCCGGGTTGGGTTCGGGTTGCGTCCAAGTCGAGTTCGGGTTGAGGATGATCCAGTTTGAGGTTGAAGACAACCCAAATGACATGTCGTTTTCATTTTAAGTAAAACGACATGTCATTTAAAACATAGGTTGGGTTGTCGTTTGGAACGTCGTTTTGATATTATTCAAAACGACATGTCGTTTAACAGGGTGAGTGCTTTCCTTTCAAGCTGAATGACGTCATTCTATTTAAGGACCTTAAACGATGTCGTTCAAGTAGAACCCAAAACGATGTCATTTTGCAGTCTAGTCTAAAAAAAAAAAGAAATTTCAAGAATTTTATTAAATTTTATTTTGGGGCAATTTTGAAATTTTTTTTATAAATTGTCACATTTATGAATTTTTCATAAATTTGAAAATTAAAAAAAATAATATAAATATTTATAATTTATAATTTTTATTTATTATGAAAATTGTAATTTCCATGGGGAAATTATTTTGGGAAATTAATACATACTTTAATTGTCTATTTGTATGTATAATTTTTTATATTTTGTGAATAGTTTGGCCATCTAATTTAATATTTTGTTATTCTATTACCAATTAAATGGTATATATAAATTATTGAGCATTTTAGCTATTTT
>JANHAO010009598.1:0-18277 GCA_026873985.1 Saraca asoca
TAATTATTTTGGATTCCTTATAAGGTAATTTGCTTTTATGAAAAATAAGTTTGAGTTGTGGAATGATTTATTTTATTGAACTAGTGTATGAAAAGAGAATGGTATTTTGAAAGTTTAAGGTTTAAATTTATTCTTCAAAGTTAGTAAGATTTTAAGACCTTATGTTTTACTCTAATCCTTTTATTTTCTAAATTTATGATGATTAATTTATTTTAAACGTCCATGTTTTCCTGATTTCACTAACTTGTACTTTTAGATTGTGGGCCATAGTAGGTTATTCACTCATTGAATCCTTGTGCTGAACCCCTTCTAATTTCCATTTTTTATAGGTATTTTTTTAGTCGAACTAAGGTCACACAATTTAAGTTATGTATTTAATTCCATTCGGGTGTTTATGGTGTAATGGTACGTAAATTGATAGTTAGAATAGGAAACTTGGCTCATATGCATTGTGTTGATACAATTTTATGCTATGTAATGTTTGTTGTATATTCAAGTTTTTGGATAGGGCATGTGGCCTTCCATTATTGATTTGACCTATAGCCAATGTCTAAAAAATAGGAAAGACTCTGTTGAAATTTTGTCAGGTTTTCAAGCAATTTTGTCATATGTGTGTTATTTTAAAAAGTATGATTTTTGAAAAATTATGTTTTATTTAAAATCATTTTATTGGCTTTGTGTTTGAGTCTTGTATTGTCAATAGGTTAAGCTTGTAGGAGATCATTCCGCGACAGTTTCCTACATTGGTCATTTGTCTAGAGTAGGGGCATGATAAAGTTAGTATTAGAACATGGTTTAGAGTTTATGTATATGGTTTAGAGTTTAGGATGATGGTCTAGAGGTCTCCAACCATCCATTAGTGGCCAAGCAGGTGAAATTTTTAATAGTGCGCCCAGAGCTATGAAGGACAAGCTTATGCCAAACACTACTTTCAAATGCATCATAATTCTCCATGAACTTCCCTTAAATTATTGAATAATACTGATTACTAAATCTGATCTTACCTCCTCAATTATTTAGGAAATTTGCCATCCAAGTCAAGATTTGGATGATAATAGTGAAGAGAACAATTAATAATTAGTAATTAATCAACACCTTTAACTAGAATTGTGTTAAGTTGTACATGCAAAGTAATAGATACGAACTTTGTGGTAATACTTATAAATGAGTTAGAAATTATTAATGAGTAGAAGTTGTTAGTGTAAGTGGAGCTGAAAATGGGATATAGTACTAGAGTTTACCAAAGGATGAGGATTGTCTATATTGTAGTGGCCTTATGAAATAGGAGAAAATATCTTATGTCAACCCGAAAAAAAGTATGTTTACTTGTGGGGTTTTGGCCCAGATCTTGGGTATGCAAAGAGAAGTTGAGAAATTGTGATGATAGTGTGCAAAGATCTTGTGTAGAAGTTTGGTGTGTTTGTGCAATAAAATATATATTTTTTTTCAATTACTTGATCGGTTCTCATCGGTGTTAAGGATTTAAAACTCTCGTAGTTATTGGAAGGAATTTAGTCTCCATTTATTTTTTTAACATTTTTTTTATAAAATCTTATTTATTTGTATATAAATAAAGGTGTTTTATATCACTTTTATATCTCATGATTAATAAAATAATATATGGAATCATAGTAGTGGAAGAAAATAACTTCCTTTCTGAAGTAGTAGATATTATTTTCTGTCATATTCTTTACATGTAACATTGAACAAATAAAATATTTTCTATTAATATAATATTTTATAATTATATATATAAGTAAATGAGATTATTTCTATAAAAAAGGTTTCCCTATTCTGTCAAAAGAAGCAGGACCTTAGTTGAATTTTATTATTTTATTTCATGTTAAACTTGCTTACCAATGTAAATTCTTATACTTCACTATTTGCAATTCTCTCTTTTTTTCTGCATCCTTTACTATCAGTGATTATTATAAATTGTTGTCTGTAATCATAATATTTATATTACATTTTGTGATTACAACTTCTTAACATTTTATTCTAGAATGATTATATATTTCTACCTTTATCTATAATTATATTAATTATAACGTTGTTACTAATCACAACGTAGTCGCAATGTAAGGTAGAAATCATGTTGGAATTATACTAATTTTAACGTTGTTCAACTTTATTTACTTTCTCTTTTGGCAAGTAAATTCTTGCTCTGAGAGAAACAGTATCACATTAGTTTGATCCTCATTTAGACAACTGCGAAACTTCGAATTTGAACAATTAATGGTGCTTAAAGCATGATTAAGTTGTAACATGGTCTTCAATTACAGTAATGTTTTGATTGTTAATTGTCATTATATCAAATGATATTGTAACAATATAAAATTACAATAAATTATGATTTCAGGAATTAACCTAAGTACAATCTTCTATACAATATTAGCTTTATAAATCTTATTTCTATGAATATCCAGATAGTGTAATTTATAATTAAGGTGGCTATACTACTGCTTAATTGATTACATGTCACGATCATGGCTGTAGATAAATGCAAATACACCCCTCCCCCCCCCACACATATATATATATATATATATAGTTGAAGCAATATCTACGATTTTGATGGGTGAAGATGTGTCTAATCAATTTTCAATAAATCAGATAAAGAACAAGTCAAAATTAGAATAGCATATAGTAATATTTAAGTTGAATTTATATGTTATAACAATATTTAAGAGAGATGTATATATCATTATCGTTTGTCTTTTATGTCCTTGATATTTTCTAACTCTTTATAGCATTCTATCTTAACAAAGTATAAGTATCCTTATATTTTAAGTAACATTCAATGATTTTATTATGATTTAATTAATTAATGTCATTAAATTAAATCAATTTCTACCCTGACTTTATTATTTATTCAATGGCTTTAATTATTTATAACTGACTACATATATTATAGAAATTTAGTCATACCCCCATTTTCTAATTTAATTTTCATTTAATTATTGTATTACAATTAAAATTTGTTTAATTGCTTTACAACTCACTTAACAGGGTATTTCCATATTTTATTCAATGAAATTAATTATTTACATTGACAACACATTTTATACAAATTGAGATCATGTCTCTATCTCATGTAGTAATTTCTTCCTAACAAATATACATACCACTCATATTTATTTACTTCATATGTATATCAATTGTCAGCCTAATTTTCTTTTTTTTTCAATAGAATTAATTATTTATATTGAGTAAGTATATTATTCAAATTTATTCATCCTTGGAATTTTTTAAATTAGATTTATCACTATGGAAATGTATTATACATATTACTTAATGATATGAAATAAATATTAATGGCATTTGTTTTAAATTAGAGCTTTTGGAATAATCGATAAGAACATTCTAAACATCTGGTTTTAAACTAATGATTTTGAAATGAATATTAATAAGGGAGTTTTCATTTTTTTTTTCCAATTTTCATGTTTGATGCACTACTATTGTTATTTATTAAGGTGTACAATCTTCATTGTCACAATTTATTTTTTCATTATTTTTTATATCAATTTTAATGCTGGACTTATTAGTAGTGTTTCTTCCTTGTGATTTCTGATTGGTTTATTAAGTTCAATATATTCTTTAAATAGTATAACACACGTTTATATATGCTAAGGTAACCATTTGATTTCCGCTAACTTCTTCTTCATGATATGATATAATTTGAATCCAATTACTTTCTTTTAACTTCTTCCGATTTATGCATTATAATCATATAAAATAAAATAAAATGTATTATATTCAAATTTGATTATAATGTTATTTTAGACCATGGTACTATGTCCAAAATCGATAATACCTATATCATTTATTATAAACATTAATATCTATGAAAGAAGGAATAAATTATGGTAAACAAAAAGAAATTTCACCTTTTTTATATAGCATATTGAAAAGATGAAAATACAAGAAAATTAGTCTCTAAAATATTATAAAATGTGTACATATACCATAGGCAAGCAAAAAATAATATTTTAGTATAAGAACTTAGTTCCCATATTGTATGCACTACAACAACAAATAATTTTATTAAAAATATATTTCTAATATTATTTTAATGTGAATTATTAGTATATTTGATTATATAAAAATATAGTGTCAAGTATAGAAGGAGGAGTGGATTGAAAATTTTGATAACTGACAATAAAGACATGCTAACAAATCAAATTTAAAATATTGTTTACGAGAAAGTATTCACAACTTTATTACAGGAGATACACTGTGCAATAGAGTATGATTGATAAGTATCTTTCTATTTAAATTGTAATAATAACTAAAAAAAAATTCTATTTTAATTGTTATAAAAGTTTGGATTAAAACAATTATTTATATACGTTTGATTTTACTTTTAGAAATTAACTTTAAAATTAAGAAATTGAATAAGCTTGCACTGGCAATTATCACTACATAATTTTACTAGATTCTTGACTTTCACTTCCATTCAACTTCTTCTCTGTTTATACATTTACTGTCATGAAACTTTAATCCTATATTTTCAAAATGTTTAGATTCTTTTAGCAAAATGTTGAGTATATTACATTTACTTCAATGACAAAATAAATCCATTATTAAAGTATTTGGCTCATCATTTTTGCAATTACATATATACTTGAGTTACACTAAATGTTATGTCCTTTTCTATTATGTATATTACCATATCGTTTTATTATTTTTATATTCAATTTCAACTTTCCATGAATTGACAAGACCTAAACATAGATGGTTATTTATAATTTTACTTATTCTTGCATCATACATGTACAAAGCATCATTGCTTCACACAAAAAAGGATGAATTTCATAGCAATCCACTTATTGTAAAATTGTAATATTTTTATACTAGAGTTCTAGTGATAAAGTAAGTAATTATTTTTTTCTTTTTTCTTTTTTCTTTTTATCTTTTTAGATACTATTTTTTCACATTTTTCTTTATTACATGATATAAAATAACTAGTGGTCTTCAAACGTTTGACTAATGATTGATCGATTAGAACTAAACGAAGGATTAGCATTTTGGCACAAATTGCTTCTTGCAATTAATTACTCCCCTCGATTGAAGAACCTAGGGTATAAGCTTATTAGCTAAGAATTTAATAATTCAATCGTTCAATCAACGCATGCCAAAAAGCATGATTAAATATGTATGAATGATGTGACGCTAGCAACTATTTAGTGAGACTCTCGCTAATATTATTAATACATTGCAAATATATGATAACAATTTATTCGTCCAAAAATATGCTAATTGACATATTTGACATCTATATATACCTATAGGTATTTCTCTTCTTAGATTATCTTTTACATATTTAACAAAATTTTACTGAAATACTAACTTAAGCATTGGAGTGTATTTGATAAACCCTATCAATTATGCAGGTTTGACTTTTTCATGTTCATAAATTGTCACTCGGCCGATCTCTCCATTGCTTGTCAGCATTACAAGCAATACATTTGATGGAGTTTCATTATGTATTTGACTCGGACACTCAATTAATTTAGGGTAATAATTGCTTTAAGAGAAACAATGTGGCATAGGATCAATCCTGATCATTTAGGCAATCGTGAGCCATCGGATTTAAACATTGGTGCTTAAAGATTGATTAAGTTGATAAAATATTATAATTACATGAAAACAAGATCGCAACATTATAAAATTGTAAAAAATTATAATTACAGAAATTAATACAATTACCTTCTTTTCAGGGTAGTTGTAATTAATTTATAAGGTTGCCCTACTGCTGTAATTGAAATACACTGATTGATTACATGTGATCCTGCGTTTATATGGTTTACAAATTTTTAAGATCATTTTGTCCTTATTGAAATTCAATTTAATTAATTTCTTCCATAAAAAAATGTGATGACGTGTAATCATAAAAAACTGAAATTACACAGGAAAAAATGTGGTAGAGTTTAATAGCACCAAAGCCCATCTTCTCATAAAATGACGCGCGTGAAGCTTATCGTGTGAAGTGGCTCCCACCATTTCCTGTCACCCTTTGTTTGAACAAATCAAAGTGGACTCTTCGTTCTATTCCCTCATGGTGGCCCTCATAATTTTTCATCTAGAGTCGCTCTAACCCCACCTGTGTTATTGTCATTCTTAGACAAAATGAATCCTGTTTAAATCAAGGGAAAAATAGAAAAATATATTTTATTTATTTGTGATATGATTTTATTTTTTTTTTATTTATTTATAATTTAAAATGTCATAAAGAAGTAATTTATAATTTATATTACTAACAATTTATCTATTTATATTAATTTTTTATTTTTATTTAATAAATTTTATCACATATCAGTCATATATTCCCTAATTAATCTTAATTTAATATTGATTTCACTTGTTCTTAATTTTTTCTTTTACCAACATCTGAAACTTTGAAATGAATTTCTTGACGGTCGATTTTGGTAATCGGTTAACCGAAGGTTCTGATGCCCAAATTGCAATGCGATGGTGACGGAGAAGACGAAATAATGAAAGATTCAAGGAGAAAGGAAGAGAAACCAGACAAAGTTTTTATCATGGTTCGGCCAAAGTCTGGGTGACCCCTACGTCCACAGTGGTTATCCTTGATTTTCTTCTTGGTTTTTTACATACAAGCATTAAGCATGTGGAAAATCTTTTTGGCAGAGTCTCTAGATCTCTTTTCTTTCAGTCTCCCATCTCTTTTTTTATACATGCGGGAGAGCTACAAACTATAAATTCTTAATTCAAGATTATGATTACGTTTGTACTATCCATTAAATGCTAGACGCGGAGTAATAAATGCTGGGCAAATAATTGTCAGACTTTAGGGGCTACTGCGCGGGTTGGAAGAATATTTTAGGCTGCGTTTGTCAGACGTTAACTGTTTCCCTCAGTGCAGAGGGGAGTTCGCTGCTGCCGCCAATATTTGGAACCTCCGAGCTCGTGCTGCTCTTTAGCGGCCTTGCTTGGATTAGGTCGTGCCTTTTCCATTTCAGATCCTGATTCTTCAGGCTTCAACCGGTCCTTTATCGCTTAGCCTAAATAATGCCCATAACATTAGCCCCCAACTCATAGTTTGCCTTGTGGGCTGGGAGTTGTTGATTCATTTTTTGAGGAAGTGACTTCTGTTCATGACGTGACTTTTCATGGACAGTTGATCCTGGGCGGAAGATGACCCAAGTGGTTGCATTCTTGTACTAGGCACGCTAGAGCGATTTGATTAGTAGCTTTGGAGGCTTAGTGCGTAATGCACCAGGTGTGCCTAAGCTCGCTCTGGGGGCTTAGTGTGTAATGCACTAGGTGTGCCCGAGCGGTATGATTAGTAGTTCTAGAGGCTTAGTGCGTAATGCACCAGGTGTACCTGAGCTCGCTCTGGAGGCTTAGTGCGCAATGCACCAGGTGTGCCCGAGCGGTATGATTAGTAACTCTGGAGGCTTAGTGCATAATGCACCAGGTGTGCTCGAAATCGCTCTGGAGGCTCAGTGCACAATGCACTAGATGTGTCTGAGTGGTATGATTAGTAGCTTTGGAGGCTTAGTGCGTAATGCACCAGGTGTGCCCGAGCTCGCTCTAGAGGCTTAGTGCACAATGCACCAGGTGTGCCTGAGGAGTATGATTAGTAGTTATGGAGGTTTAGTGTGTAATGCACTAGGTGTACCCGAGCGGTATGATTAATAGCTCTAGAGGCTTAGTGTGTAATGCACCAGGTGTGCCCGAGCTCACTTTGGAGGCTTATCTGATGAGCTGGATCCAGCATGGGCTGACTCGAGGTTGTGTAGCGGTTGCTGGCAGAGGATTGCTTGAGGACTGGGGGCGTCATTTGCCTTTCTACCTACGCTCAATGGGGTTTTGAAGCATTTCGGTTCATGCACGTCTCTTTAATTTTGTTTCCGACGCAATGATGGCTTTTGTTCAGAGCATAGGGTTCCACCTTTAATGCTGACATTCACTGACCCGTTGGATTATGGGTTATCCGAGGAGTTTTTGCATCCAACGGTCTGGCCTTTTCGAATTAAAGTCGGGAAAGTTCCCCCCTTTTTTCATTACTTATAAATTTTATGTGCTTTTCGTTTCTCCCCTATTCCAGAAATCACACACCTTTCTTTTTTCAGCCCTTCCCTTGCTCTCAGGCTCCAACGAGTTAAGCCTAGGTCACCTGCCTTCTACGCCCCTCTCTTTTCAAGCAGTCCATCAAGGTGAGTCTTTTCCCCCTTTCATCTCAGCATTTTACATTTTGGTTCTGGATTTTACAGGGTTATGTTTGTTGTAGTCAGGAAGTCAGGGCAAGGGTGAGTCTATTTTGTTTTTTCGATTAGTGCTTAGGGCCTTGGATGGCGGTGAAATTTCCTAGTTCTTAAGTGTTTTCGGCTTATCGTATGGAGCCTTCATTTGTGTCCTAGGAATTTGGGTAGTCTGGGGTGACGATTGCTCCCTTTTTGGGTTAAATAGTGACCTGATTATTTATCTTTCCTCTATAGATGTTCCAGCCCCATAGATGCCACTGCCACATAATAGTTAGCGAGGAAACCAAATCAAAGGGGAGTGAAGCAGCACCTTATATCGCTGGTGATACGGTTTCTTATAGTGACGAGGTCGCCAGTGGCTCCATGGCTCACGCTGAGTCAGAAGGATCTGGCACCACCTCTTTTTTCAAACATTTCTACTCTACCATTAAACCCAAGGAGATGGGAGGAATCACGAAAGCATACCTCCTTCTAAGAGGCTATCGCGTTATGGTTCCGTCTAATGACGATCATGCCGTGTTCCCTCCTGATTGCTTTACAGCCATCAGTGTCCACTATCTCAATACGGGCTTGTGTTTCCCCTTCCCACCATACATAATCGACCTTTTGAATGAGCTGGGGCTCGTACTAGCATAGTTAACCCCCAATGCATATTTCTCCTTGACTTCTCTCACACTGACTCATCTCTAGAATGGCCTCCGTCCTCCTAGCCTGAGCATTCTTTGCTACCTCTATAGTATCAAAAATCTTGGGAGATTGGAGGGCTTTTACTATCCTTTTCCTTGTCCTTCTTAGTACAAGAAATCATGGCCCCAAGGGGATACGTGTGGGAAATCCAACGCAGGGCCATACAAGACCCGTTGGTTTTATGTGTCTTTCCCATCGTTGCGTCATCTTCATCATTTTTCATTTGTGGAGAATCCAGGTGAGTGAGCTAGAGAGGATATTTTTTTTAATGTGTTTGTTTTAGCTCTCATTTAACATTTTGCTATGCTTTCTGCAGAGGTAATCCAGAAAGAAAGGCCAGAGTTGAGTGTTGCCGAGATCAAAATTTTGGATCAGCTCTCAGCGTCTACTGATTCCCCCAACACAGATAGATTTAATGAGGAGTTTCTGTAGGATTACGGTCTTTCTCCCACACTTGGAGCTGAGCTTATTGATAGTTCTCATGACATCGAGGTCTGTGGGTTGAAAGAAGTTCCTCCAATAGACTTCAACGTAGAGGCAACTATGAACCATGTGAACCTTGTAGATCCTCCCGTGAGGTCTAAGCGGTGTGCTCCCTCTGCCTCTGCTCATGCTAATCGACCTGCCTCTTCCATATCTGATCCTAAGCCTGTCCCAATCGGCCTGTCTTCTTCTTTTGTAGCTACTCTTGCACTAGTTTGACCTACCCCTTCTTTCAGTCTAACAGTGGCTGAGGAGACCCTACTTCTTCCAGGTCTGGATTTTCAGCCAGGAACGTTAGAGGGGGAAACAGTAAGGTCTTTGCAGCTCAGAAGCGGTGCTCCTGTCGAACCTACTTCAAAGAGGCAGCAGACTGACAAGGTGAAGGAGGTCACCACTGATAACTCACCACAGCTCAGAAATGTCACGGGGCACACAGCCGGAGGATTGGGAACCAAGACCTTGGCCTTTTACAATGTCATTCACAACAACGTGCTTTGGATCCTAGGGTCCAATACAGTGTTCTTGGAGAACAATGAAGTCTAAGGCAGTGTTCTGATGGAGGTCTTGGCCAGTCATTGTTTGCTAGTTAGTGTCGTTTTCTCTTTATTTTTGCCGTCCTCTGATTGCATTCTGACTTTTTCGCTGTTTTCTCCAAGGGACCCTCATGGCCATCAAATAGAGGAATACATGCTTGGAATGGGAAGAGGAGAGGCGTTGACTTAAAGCTAACCTTGCTGCAGCTACTCACGAGGTGACTAGGCTGAAAATGAAGTTAGAGGGTGTCGAGGCTCAACTACATGAAGCCAATGCCACGGCAAGTAGAGCTGAAGAATCTTGCATGCATGAGGTAGTTGAGTTTGCTTTGAGGCTTCACAAGACTCATGACGAGCTTCAGAGGAGTAGGGAGGACATTCTCTCCCTAACTCGGGGGGTTGAAACTTTTCAGAACAAGCTCGGGCCCACTGCGGAGAGGACTGCCCGCGTAATGGAGAGAGCAAAGCGAGCTGAGGAGGCCTCCAAGCACGTTAAGGAATGGGCCGTCAATGCCAAAGCGGAGGATGCTAAGGTGAAAGGTGAGGCTTCCGCTATGGTTGAACAAGCTCGGCAGGCTGCAATCATTCGTACCATCGAAAGTTTCATGTATACCCTATGGTTGAACTGTCCAGACCTTGATTTCTCTTTCTTTGGTGGGAAGATTAAGGACATTATCTGTGGTTTTATTGAAAACACTAAGGTGGCTTCTTCTCCTGGCGCCGAGGTCACTGATGATCCTTTAGGTGGGGACACGGTGCCGGTCGCAGATGCCTTACCTGTGGAGGAGTTGACCTCGGAAAGGCCTGAAGGCCAAGTCTCAAAAAACCTGCCCGCTATGCTCTTAAGCCCTCCAAGCACTTAAGACCCAGCCGAAACGGAGGCCTCCGAATCGTAGAGTCTTGACAAGTTCTTTTTATTATTTTACATTTGTTTGTGGCTTCCATCTCGCAAAAGACATTCTCTGTAAAGGATATTTTCCTTTTCTATTTCCCTTATCTCTTCTTTTTTCTTTTTTTTTTGAATGTTCCAACTTTCTCAAAAACCATGCACTACTATCAAATATAATCAACAATATTTCCCAAAAGGACATAACAAGAATTTAGCTTAAAACTTTAATAGGTATTTACATTTATGTAAATTCAACATTTGGTTTATTGATAATATGGCCAGAGATGCTCGTCATTCCAAGTTCGGGGAAATACAGCCCCTTTGACGTCTGCCAAGTGGTATCCCCCAGCCTTCAGTCTTTCTTTAATGACATATAGGCCTTCCCAATTTGGGCCTAACATCCCTTCTTTGGGGTCGTGGCCTTCAGGCTGAACGAGATGTAGGATGAGGTCACATGGTTTAAAACCTTGAACGTGCACCTTTCGATTAAAATATCGCGTGACTCTCTATTGATAAGTCGCGATTCTTAGGCATTCTTCATCCCTTTTTTCTTCAACGAGGTCCAGACTGGCAGCGAGTAGCTAGTCATTTTCCTCAACATTGAAGGTGGGTCTTCGATGTGAGGTCACTTCATATTCTGCTGGCAATACGGCCTTGGCTCCGTAGACCATTGAGAAAGGCATCTCTCCTGTGGTGCTACAAGCCATGGTGCGGTAGGCCCATAGAACTTTCGGTAGTTCATCTACCCATGCCCCTTTCCTTGCTTCCAGTTTCTTCTTAAAGGTTTGCTTAATGATCTTGTTTATTGCCTCTACTTGCCCGTTAGTCTGCGGGTGGTCCACGGATGAAAAACTTTTTGGGATTCCCAGACTATCACAAAATTGGGTGAACTGTTCACTTGTGAATTGGGTCTCGTTGCCGGAAACTATTTGATGAAGGACACTGAATCGATAAACAATGTTGTTCTAGATAAACTTCTCGATCTAGGAAGAAGAAATCTAGGCTAACTCCTTTGCTTTTGCCTATTTGGTGAAATAGTCCATTGCCACTACAACATATTTACAGTTCCCGTGACCCGTAGGGAAAGGGCCAATCAAATCAATTCCCCATATCACAAATGGCCATGGGTTGATCATTTGTTGGAGGCAGGTTAGGGGAACTCAGGGGATCGTAGTGAATCTTTGGCACTTGTCACATCTCTGGACGAGGTCAATCACCTCCTGCTTCATAGTTGGCTAAAAGTAGCTTTACCGGAGGGCCTTCTGAGCTAAAGATAGCCCTCCAGCATAGTTTCCACAATGGCCGACATGTATCTCTTTCCAAATGAGATCGTGCTCAGGGCCGTCAATGCATCATAAAAGTGGAGCCAATAGGCCTCTTCGGTAAAGCACGTTGTCTATGATACAATATCTAGCAGCCTGGAACTATACACGGCAGGCTTCTAACTTATATTTTGGGAGCTTGTCGTGTCATAAGTAGTTTAGGATGAGGTTCATCCAGGAACTTGGTGCCATGAAAATTGGCATTGTGGTTGCTTCTCGCTCGATGTTGGGAAGCGGGAGGATTTCAACAGGTACCACACCCATAAATTTGGTATCCATTGTCGCAACGAGTTAGGCCAGAGCATTTGCATGCGCATTCTGAGCTCGTGGGACCTGACTGATCTCAAACCTTTGGAACCTGCTGAGTAGTTCTTGAACCTTTTCGTAAATAAACTGCCATTTTTGATCCTTTTGCTTAGTACTCCCCCTTTATATGGCAAAGTACTAGTTGAGAGTCGCTAAAGACTCTCAGATTTTTAGTTTGCACTTCCTTTAAGAGGTGAAGCCCTGCTAGGACCGCCTCATATTCAACCTTGTTGTTGGTTGCCTGGAATTCAAGTCTTAGGGCACAGGGGATTTTGTGTCCCTCCAGACTAATTAATAGAATTCTGGCTTTCATCCTATGCTTACAAGAGGACCCATCCATGTAAAGCTCCCACCACAATTCTCTAGAAGCTTCTGTCCCCTCCGCCTCAGGTCTGGTAAATTCAGCAACGAAGTTAGCTAAGGCCTGCCCCTGAATCGCTAACCTCGATTTGTAATGAATGTTGAATTGGGCTAGCTCGATTGCCCATTTAAGCAAGCGACCTGAAGCATCTGCCTTTTGGAGGGTGTGCCTCAATGGATATCATGTCGGGATGTAGATTGAGTGGGCCTTGAAATAAGGCCACAGTTTCTTTAACACGATGATGAGGCCATACACGAGTTTCTCCATAGGGGTATAGTTTTCCTTAGCACCGATAAGTCTCATACTCGTGTAATAAATAGGGAATTAAGCTCCGTTCTCCTCGCGGACAAGGGCTGTGCTAATAGCGTGCTGTGACACTCCTAAATAGAGGATGAGTTTATCACCCTCTTGAGGCTTCAACAGCAGTGGAGCTTTGCCTAAGTATTCCTTTAGCTGAATGAAGGTAGCTTCACACTCTTCACTCCATTCAAAGCACCTTGCCTTTCTTAGAGCTTCAAAAAAGGGCAAGCACCTATCCGTCGCCTTGGAAATAAATCGACTCAGAGCCGTAACCTGACTAGTTAGGGTCTAAATATCTTTAACTGTACTTGGGGACCTTATATTGATAAGCACTCTAATCTTCTCAGGGTTTGTTTCTATGCCCCTTTCATTTACCATAAACCGGAGAAACTTCACCAAGGTTACTTCAAACATGCACTTGAGAGGGTTTAGTTTCATCCGATATTTTCATAAAGTCTAAAACATCTTTTCTAGGTTATCGACATGATCTAAGACCTATTTGGACTTCATGAGCATATTGTCCACATAGACTTCCATAGTTTTCCCGATTTGATCTTTAAACATCGTGTTGACCAATTGTTGATAGGTTACCCCGGTGTTCTTGAGCTCGAAAGGCATCACCTTATAGTAATACAATCCTCTGTCTGTGATGAACAAGGTGTGTTCCTCATCCCGAGGCTCCATGAGAATTTGATTGTACCTGAAGTATGCATTCATGAAGCTAAGGAGTTGGTGTCTTATAGTAGCGTTGACAAGTTGTTCGATCCTTGGTAGAGGGAAACTATTTTTCGGGTAAGCCTTATTCAGGTCCTTGAAATCGATGCATGTTCTCCATTTCCCATCCTTTTTCCTTATTAGGATGGGGTTGGCTATCCATACGGGGTAACGAGCCTCCCAGATGAATTTGTTTGCTAGTAGTCTATCCACCTTCTCTTTCAGCATGCAGGAAAGCTCTGTTGTTAGAGGTCTCCTTTTTTGCCTGACCGATTTGTGGTGAGGGTCGATATTCAGCTTATACGATGTAATTCTGGGGTCGATCCCTACCATGTCTTCATGGCTCTAAGTGAAGATGTGTAGGTTTGCCCTAAGAAAACATATCAACTGATTTTTCTGATAGGTTTGCTTGGCCAAGAACAAGGAAAAGAGGCCGAAAATTTCAAAAAAATTTCTTCCTCTTGGCTGAACAAACCTCCTAAAGATCCATTGGTTTGAGATCTCAAAATAACTCAGATCTAATCTAGAGTAAAATGAGAGCTTACTAACCTTTAGTCCAGCTCAAGCACAATGGAAGAAGAGAGATTTTCTATCACCAAAGCAATCCAAGTGTCCTGCCTCTACCGATGATCCATGCCAGGAAAATCCTCCAAATGGCCTCAAGAACTCCTCTACAAGGGCTAGCTTGCATGGGAGCTCAGAAGGGACAAAAATTGGTGCCAAAGGCCGAAACTTTTCTGATGTGCTTCTCCTTTTCCCTTTCTTTTGGTCTCACTGAAAATGATCTCTTGCTTTTCAAAAATTGGCTTCCACTTTTTACAAAAGTGTCGACCACAAAATGGGTAAAGGGAGAAGCTAAAATGACGTCGTTTTGGCTCTCTCCCTTTAAGCCAAAATGGTGTCATTTTGGGGCATAGGAAAAGCATTTTCACAAATTGCAAAATCACCCCTCAAGTTTCATGAACTTCTACTTCGGCCCCAAAGCAATTTCACCAAATTACAATTTAGTCCCTGGATATAAAATATATCCAAAACTTGGCCATATCATTTCCTGTTATGCGTGTGACCTAATAGGCCCCCGATCTATTGGCAAAAGTTTAAAATACCCTTCAAATCATTTGAAGGCATATTAATTTCTCCAAATTAACTATAAGCATACTCTAGCAAGCAATTATAACTATCCAATTCCCGGTAGGAGTCTTCAAGGTGAGAAGCCTATCCATGAATGATCTTAGTGTGTGTAACACAGTGTGCATAATACAATCCCTTCATTACCATATCCGGATTAGTCAAAGTTATGGATGACAGTTAACTTTTATAACCAATCGTGTTTTCTCAACATTGTGAATTATTTGACTTAATTGAATTCGAGCATTCAAATCCAATTTAAGTCTCGCAAGCACTCAAATCCTATTTGAGTCTTAATCAACCTTGTATAAGGATTTCCAATCAAACTAATTCTTTAAGTGGCCTATTGGATATCACTCAAATGAGTAGTAATGAATCCCATCTTGATTAGGCAATACCTAACTGCACTTCTAGAAATACCCAAGACAAGCCTTTGTAGTTTCTCATAATTAGAGTCACGTTTGACTTAGTCAAAGTATAAGCTTTCATGCAAAAGGCATCCCACAATCTCAAGTCAAAGGATCAGTCATGCGATCATCACTAGAGATTAACTGATGATGTAGTTCCATACAGTATCTCCATATGGGTCAGACAAGATCACGATTATTAGTTACGTTTCTCCAAACTAACTAAGTCATGTCCACATGTGTATTCAGATGTAACTCACTTATATCTCAGCTTGTGGGGTCGACTGCTCATCAAATGAAAAATACCACATCGTCTAGTCTCAACAGATCTTAATAATGACCAGTTATTAGATCTCGACTAATGTCATTTTGATGCAAAAGTTAACCATTAATAATCACCCTCACAATTCCATAACCCTTTATGGGATTGATTAAATGGACTTCTCACCATGGATTTCATCTTAATTATGTAATGAACATGATATGTAATATAAGATGAATATACAACATTTATTATATCAAAATAAATACAGAATATACAGTTATAGATACAATAGAGCCCAATCAAATTGACTCTAGGGCATCTATATCAAACTAATAATCTCTCACTTGACCTATAGCCAATTTACCATATGGCATAAGCCTAATGACAACACATGTTGCTCAAACCTATTTTGAGCCAATGTTTTAGTCAACAGATCTGTAATGTTATCCTCTATGGGTACTCTCACGATACTTACATCACCTCAATCTAAAATCTCTCTGATCAGGTGATATCGCCATAGTACATGTTTGGACCTCTGATGGAACCTTGGTTCCTTAGCTTATGCCACAGCTCCATTGTTGTCACAAAATAATGTTACAGGACAATCTTGAGATGGAACCACTTCAAGCTGTGTAATAAACTTTCTGATCCAAACAGCCTCTTTGGCTACTTTTGAAGCAGCAATGTACTCGACTTTAGTTGTAGAATCTATGGTCGTCTCCTATTTGGAACTTTTCCTACTAACCACACCACCATTGAGTACAAATACCCAACCAGATTAGGATTTACTATCATCTCTATCTGATTGAAGGCTAGCATCCTAATACCCACTGATAATCAGTTTTGGACAACCTTCATAGAATAAAAACAACTCCTTAGTCCTTCTCAAGTACTTGAGAATGTTTTTGACCGCATTCTAATGTTTCTCACCAGAGTCAGATTGATATCTACTGGTGATGCTCAAAGAATAGGAAAGATTAGGTCTCATACATAGCATGGCATACATGATAGACCCTACTACCGAAGCATACGGTATCCTCTACATGCATTCTCTCTCTGATTGTGTTTGTGGACATAAGTCCTTTGAGAGATGAATGCCATGACTAACAGGAAGATTCCCTCTCTTGGAGTCCTCCATACTAAATCTTTTCAATATTTCATCTATGTACGTGGTCTGGAAAAGTCCTATCATTCTGTTTGATCTATCTCTATAGATCTGAATACCCAGAATATAGGCAGCTTCCCCAAGGTCTTTCATGAAGAATTCCTTGGATAAGCATATCTTAATGGTTTGCAACATAGGAATATCATTTCCTATGAGCAGTATGTTATCTACATACAACATAAGGAATGTTACAATATTTTCCTTAACCTTACGGTACACACAAGCATCATCTTCATTTTTTATGAAGCCAAATGACTTGACTGTCTCATCAAAATGAATGTTCCAACTCCTTGATGCTTGTTTAAGACCATAGATGGATTTTTGCAATTTAAGCACTTGATTATAATTGGTAGATTCAAAACCTTCAGGTTGTGTCATGTACACATTCTCTTTTAAATCTTTATTTAAAAATATGATTTTGACATCCATTTGCCAAATCTCATAATCATGGTAAGCTGCAATAGCTAGCAAAATCCTTATAAATTTAAGCATAGCTACTGGGGAAAAGGTTTCATCATAGTTAACCCCTTGCCTTTGATGATATCCTTTTGCTACCAATCTAGCTCTGAATGTCACTACATTCCCTTCCATGTCTGTCTTTCTCTTAAAGACCCAGTTACATCTAATGGGTTTCACCCCTTCAGGTGGGTCCACCAAAGTCCATACTTTGTTAGATTACATGGAATCCATCTCTGATCTCATAGCTTTAAGCCATTATTCAGAATCAATGTCTAACATTGCTTCTTGATATGTAAACGAATCATCACCATCGATATGATAAAGATCACATTGCTCTTAAAGACTATGTCCAACATGTCTTTCTAGTGCAATCTATACTCTACTGGATTTATGCATTGTTTGTGTACCTAAAGCAGCAGGTTGACTACTACTGGCCTCAACCCTTTGATTCGGTGGGATTATCGCTTCTGATTGCACATCTTTTGCTCCCACTAAATCATGCATGCTTCTATTTTCATCAAGTAGATTATCTGTATGTTGTGGTCCCTAAACTTTATCAAGTTCTATTATATCCTGTGCACCCTTTTCCAAAAACTCCTTTTCTAGAAATGTGGCGTGCCTCGAAACAAATACTTTATTCTTAACAGGATGATAGAAATAATATCCTATTATTTCTTTAGGATATCCCACAAACATACATTTATCGAAATTAGGCTCTAACTTATCCGACTGCACACGTCTCACTTATGCATAACAACCCCATATCTTTAAGTGTTTAAAGTTAGGCCGTTTACCAAACCACAACTTGTATGGAGTTTGGTTCACTGACTTAGATGGTACTCGGTTGAGCAAATACCCGACTGTTAGAAGTGCATATCCCCAAAATGTTTTTGGGAGTTCTGTAAAACCCATCATAGATCGAACCATGCCCAACAGAGTCCGATTTCTCCTTTCTGATACACCATTGTGCTGTGGCATAGCAGGAGGAGTCCATTGAGATTGAATCCCATTCTCTCTCAAATAATCT
>JANHAO010009599.1:0-18310 GCA_026873985.1 Saraca asoca
GACTAGTGTCATTTTGGTGCAGAAGTTTATATCATTAACAATCACCTTCATAATCCCACAACCCTTTATAGGATTGATTGAATGAATTAACTTCTCACCATGGACTTCATCTTAAGTATGCAATATATAATGAATGCAATATAAGATGAATATATAACCTTTAATATCCAAATCCATAGAATGTTTAGTCATAGATGCAATAGAGTCCAATCAAATTGGCCTAAGGCACCTATCTCAGACTAACATATTCCCACCTTTACTTAACCAAGACCAAAAACTCATAATTTGATTAGTTAGGGGTTCATGGTTTTCCCCTTAGGGAGCCTAAATCTTCATCATGAATAAGTTAGAATTCATATATACATTTATAATCAATTCAAAGCAATTCAATTCATGAGTTAGTGGGGATTAAAGACCTCATAGCTATGGAAGTTGATTTTGATTTCTTCTTCTTCTTCTTCTTCTTCTTCTTCTTCTTTTTTTTTGTTTCCGTTCAATTGAGAGCATAACATCACTAAGTTCAATCAACACACATTTCCATATTATAACACAATTTCATACTATCACTACCTTTAAGCATAATACCCAATAAGTTTATAATTCAACCCACATAGAGGCCGCAAACTCATTGGGCTTAGAGACTTCCACACCTAGTTTTAAAGATCCAGCATAGCTAACTAACTTATATTATAGAAAAGAGAAGACAACTAAGATTCTAGCCCTAAGAGGACTCACTATCAATAGGGCTAGGCAATTTCAAGGTTTCCGTGACACAAATCAAGCTAAAAGAACAATATCCGTCAACATAAGAATTTTAAAAAATAACTATTCACTCAAAAACACATAATCTCATCTATAGCATAATTTTCATATACTCATGATTCTACTCAACGTTGCATGATTATACAATTCAAGCCTATATTTAGGCACAATGAAAAAGTACATAGTAAAAGAGCAATAGAATGTAAACAATTTACTCATCTTATGAAAACACTTTTGAGAGTCAATTCTTCGTTGTGAAAGTGCCTCTCATAGTTATTTCCAATCTAGGGTTCTCCAAATTGGTAGAAAAATAAGTGTTTTCCACTTGATACTATCGCAATTCACTTCAATTAGCTGTTTAATTACACAAAATTTCAAAATTCCAAATTTGGAGATTAGAGTTTTCAACCACCTAACCAAGAAACCTAAGGGAAACATAATATAACACTTAATTTAGAATTATGGACAACTTATCTAGTCTTAAGGAGTAATTTGGAAGCTCCAATTGAGAAAAAGGCATAGTTGGGCTCACAATGGTTAGCACTCCTAAAATAGGAAAGAAAAGCTATTTTCGAGTACCTCAATTATCTAATGCAGTTGGCTAGTGATGACTAGAGTTGTCCAGCCAATTTTCTACTAAACATCGCCGCATCGTTGCTAGGAGTAGTAGCAAAACACGACTGGTTTGTTGGTCTAGAACTTGACATCGTGAAAGGGGAGCAAAGGTTTTGTTTTCGCTAGAGCTCCTCACGAGAAAGGATAGGTATATAAACTGAGTTGTCTAGTAAAATAAAGGATTTATTTAATTGAAAGGTCTCATTCAATGAAAAGGGGGTTTTAATTAATGTAAAAAGAGTTTTTATTAAAAACGAAAGGGTTCCATTTTAAGAATTCAAAAGTTTTCACTTCAAATTAAAAATACTTGCATAAAAAACTCTAATACAATGCGTGTGTGTATAACACTCATATGAAGGTTACTTTAATTGCCCTACTAATTAACATTTAAATCATAAAGATGAAGTAAAAATTTTTTCAACATACAATACCTTCTGCTATAATTTAAGTAAAATGGATAAATAAATCTCTCTTATGTCTTCAATTCATCCAAACAAACTTAGAACATAAATAATAAACTAAAAACATCAATTTTTGGCCCTCTATGAAACTATTCTTTTACTAAGTGACTAAAACCAATGCTCCAAACTTCTAATTCAATCACAAAGCTTTCCTAATTCATTTTATTTTCCCTCTAATTACTTCTAACCCACATTTCCTTCAAAATATATACTTGCATAAAAAACTCTAATATAGCGTGTGTGTGTGTATAACACTCATATGAAGGTTACTTTAATTGACCTGCTAATTAACATTTAAATCATAAAGATGAAGTAAAATTTTTTTCAACATACAATACCTTCTGCTATAATTTAAGTAAAATGGATAAATAAATCTCTCTTATGTCTTCAATTCGGCCAAACAAACTTAGAACATAATTAATAAACTAAAAACATCAATTTTTGGCCCTCTATGAAACTATTCTTTTACTAAGTGACTAACACCATTGCTTCAAACTTTTAATTCAATCACAAAGCTTTCCTAATTCATTTTATTTCCCTCTAATTATTTCTAACCCACATTTCCTCCAAAATGTCGCCAAATAATTAGCAAAGAACACTTAAAACAAATCATTTTGACAACAAAACATTTTGATTAAAAGCAAAACTTCAGAAGAATCACAATCCATTCATTCACTTCATTTTTTTTTGTTAATATCTTTTCAAAACACATTTTAAAAATCTTGTATTTATAAATTTAAATTCTGTAATTTATAAAAGTAATTTTTATAACAATGTCTTCGATAAGGACTTTGAGTGTTATAAAATCTCCCTATCAATAGAATTCAATTTCAAATTCTACAAATGTCTTAAATGAAGAAAATGGTAACAAATGTAGGACATTCCGACTATTGACAAAGAGAATTAGAAAAGAGAATATGGACCCAGCGGATAGCGGTACATGGCCCTTTTTTTTAGCCGACTTGAGTTTAACACAAAATCAAGTTGCACAACTGAATTTCTGGCACAATCCCTGTATTTAGTTCATATTTGATTCTACTGGCCTTTCATAAATCTACAAGTAAAGCAAAAATTATATTGCTCACTAACACTCACACATTTACTCTTCATTCCATGCACTTATCATTTCTTATCCTATACTTGAACTTCATAGCTTCATATCATCAATTTATACATTTTCTTACACTATAAATTATTCTTTATCATCATGCAACCCCCAACATGAGTTTGATTTGTGGTAGCCAAACAAGCATGATCCTGAAATTCCGCCCCCCCTTTTACCTATCTGGACTTCAATCTCTTCAAACCCTAATTCCTAAAGTTTTTTATCAGTCAGACTGAAGTCAAAAGCGAGTCATCATGTCATATTTCAAAACCAGTTCTACATCCTTTTGACTTGTTATCAATCTCTAAAAATGTTAGTTTATGCACTAGGGGATCGAGGATTACTACTGCAACTTTGAGATTTAAGATTTCTTCTTTTATAGCATTTTGGGGTTACATAGGCTGTTCGTTTGAGACCTCTACAAATAGAAACTAGTAACATGGAAGAAGTACAACAGTAACAGGTGGGGTGAATGAGGCAAATTAAAGTACCTCTAAACCAATTATCCACATGGATGTTTTTTTCACTAATATGACTTTTGCTAATGACTCTGCTAGAAAAGTTACAAATAGATACATTTGAAATTGGAAAAGAGGGTGACGCTATTATATATATATATATATATATATCTATATATGTATCCGATTAAAGATGAAATGATATTATAGATGGGGAACAAAGAATTTAAAGCATCCTAACTGTCAAAAGCCACATTAACCTGAAAGCTTAAGCAGTTGGATAGAGCCTCAAGAATGGATTTTATTATTTAATACTAATAAAATAGAACTTTGCTATGAAGTATTCTTCTTTCTCAAAGAAAACTATTAGTAGAAACCGTATGTTCGGGTCAAAAGGATTTTCCTAGAGATTCCAATTTCCGAAAACACTTGCCTTGACTGTATGACGAACAATTGGTATTAATTGTTTTTATTAGGAGTATTGTTTACGGGTGGATACTCCCACTTTCTAGTTGGAACAACAACATACTCTCTCCTACAATAGCATTACCTACTCCTATATTTTGGCAAAATAAATGCTTGACAAAGGCACACTCTGTATATCTATTTATTTATTTTATCACTTTTTATCAAGCTACTTCACTTTTATTGCTATATTTGGCATTATGATTCTTTCTCATATCAGTGTAAATTTCAAGAAAATTCACTAATTATATTATAATCTGTTGCCCAGTTTAAAATAATTTTAGCACCTCCAAACTTTGATCGCAACAAAACCAAATTCAAGCTAAATAAACAAAATGGCTGTTATTCTTGAAAACTTAAGAACAAATGGAAACAAACATCATACAGTCAGTATACTCGAAAATAGAATCCCATGCCATCCAGAATATGCATGAGCCTGAAAAAGAAAGAAAGAAAAACGAAATTCTGGTACAACTACAACAGAATCCTCTGCAAACCAGAATTTTGTAATACAACTGAATGTAAGTCGTAGCTTATGACTCAAAGGTTAATACTAACACTAAGGCTGTTCTCTATGACTACAACAGGACATTTTTCTTAACCAGAATTCCAGTCATTAACCCAGAATTCTCCCACGTAAGCCTACCAGAAGGTCTGCTCTAACCAAAATTTTAGTTCCTTATACACCCAAAACAAAATTTTATGCACAAATTAGATTTTATTGTTAAACCAGTATTTTGTAATTATACTGAAAGTTTCCTAATTAAACCAGTATTGCTTTTCAGAAATTAACCTAGGCAATTGTCTAATATCAATGCAATGCAGCACTATTAGGCCACCAAAATTTTTTTAACTCAACTAGTCTAATTATAAAACTTGTGTCTTATAATTGTCCAATACGATAATATTGAGGCATAGACCTAAAAAGAAAAGGGTAGTTTCTGAACTATGCAAGTTTTCTGGGAAAAGAACTTCTATTATAAGAAAATTACAGAGAAACAAAAAGAGACAAAATTAAAAACACCATCAGAGATGGCAATTGAATGACTAAAGGCATCACTTAAGAACTGCATGCCAACACTCTACTTTGTGTGAAAGAACCATAACTCACTCCTAAGTTGCCAAAATTAGATGTAAGTCCTGATAAACAACATAGAACTCAATAACCATCACCACTATCAAAATTTAAATTAAGCTAAAATTTGCTGCTCTTGAAGCTTGTGTATGAAATCCACAAGCACAAATAACTAGCACATGGCCGCTCTCAAAGGAGATCAGGCTCAACAGGGGCGCGAATGTATCGGGCAGCAGCAGCAGTCTCTCTTAAACATAAAGGTGGAACTCAAAACAGCTTGTCATTTATATTCTGGATGATCAGAAAGTTAGCCGGGTTATGAGGGAGAATGGTTTTTTATCTAACAACACTCCTTAGGTAAATTTGGACGAGAAGTGAACAAAATTCAAGGATACTAACCGCAAAACAAGCCATTTATGCATTTAAGGCCTTTAATATTCACATATTAATCTTAGGAACAATCTGACCTTAGACAAAGGAATGTATTGAAAGGTCTACAACTTTATGGCTCTAACAGGATAATTGCAAAAGCATATGTTTTGTGTATCTATGAACTAGAATGCCACTTGCTGGTTTACTAGGGATCTAGTTATCCTATGATTATTAAGATATACAAACTTTCTTGATCTTTAACAGCACGTGTTATGAAACAAAGATGCTAGAAAATATACTTTAATAATCATAAAAAAAATGATAAAAGAGCATAATGCATTTGAAACCTAATAGTTAGAAAATAATAACATACAAGGCCATTCCTCCCAGGATCCTCTTCACTCAAATAAGAAAAAGAAAAAGAATGTGACGTAGAATCCCATGCATACCTTATACGATTCAAAGCACCAAGAAAATACAAGCATTTGTATACCAGAAATATATGTATAAAATGATTTGCAGCCCCTAACAATACGGTTTTCAACTTGTCAAAAAGAATGTTAACAACTGTACAAAGAAACCTCATTGCCGTGCTCTAATGACTCTTTACCCTCCTAAGTCTATTTGTTAGGGACTATTATATGTTATTTATTAATTAGTACTAGTATTTTTTTCTTTTTTCATTCTAGTTCCTTCAATTACATAACTGCTTGAGATCCCATTGCAAAAATGTTGAATCCCTCGACCCAAACTGACAATTAAAGGGGCAGAAGCGAAAAATTCGACAACACACTTAATTCTGTCCCAATACAAGAACAAACCTGAGCAAGTTTCAATACTTGCATGCAAATGTAACCCAGGGTTGGAAACCAATAGACGGTATAAAATCATCACTAGGAACTTCTAATTAAACTAAACTTGTCTCATTAATCCGGACAGCAAACATATAGTTCCTTCTATTGTTTACTAACTAGTTTAAAATTCAAGTCCTCCTAAAATCATTTACAAATTCCTTGTAGACGAGGGGCAACTAACTATTGTTGTTCCCTAATTACGAGCACAAGGGACAGGGTGATGGTTTGCACGAAATCAAATCAGGTGCCTCAATATCAGTGTCTTCAAGGAACTGAAGCATAAGATAAGGTCAAGTATCAATTATACACATCAGCTCATGGTTCTGAGATTACAAACATTTATGATATGTTATAGAGTGGGCATCGATATATCCTCATTCATGCTCCATGTTTCTGGGCATACTGACATGAATTTGATATGTCTATCCTACTTTGACAATTGAAGAATTATACACCTAGACTCTAAACCATTCTCTAATACCAACTTCATCACACTCCAATCTCAAGAAAGTGACCTGCCTAGAAAGTCGTATGGCAACAACTTTCCACAAGCCTTCCAGCATTCAAACTTATAAGACTCAAAAATAAAATCTTAAAACAAGACTCATTTCCAAGTAATAAAGAAGTATAGCCTTGGATTTTCCACAAAACACGATCAGCTTTTACAAAAATTTCGAAAGAGCCTCATCTATTTTTCTTATGTTTGATAGGGTAGCATGCCCTTCACTATAACTTGTTCTCACATTAGAATTTTTCACATGCATTTCAATTAGAAACACTACAATATTCACAATTGATGACTCAAGATACATGCAATTACAACTTGTTCCAACTGCCAAAATTATTCTTCCAAGATTTATGTCTTTTGTTTGCAGCAAGGTAAGCTTCACAAATAAGCAGTTCTAAAACCTAAAACATTTAAAAAAGCCAAGATAAAGAATATAGTAAATTTCATTTATACCTAGTAAGTAAATCACTTACCATCTTGAATCACAATTTGATTATCATGTAATACAGGAATATCTTTACAACTTGAAGAAAAAGTTTCCATCTACATACCAGTGCTCAACTTAAGGGTTAAATAACATAATACACTTTGGTTGACTCTCGATGCTTCATTTTCTATAATATCTATCTAGTGTTAACCTAATTGGATTCGAACATAAGTCTAAAAGGATGACCAGTTGACCATAAGCATAGTCTCCAATTGTAAACCAATTGATTGATTGGGTCTTAAAGGGTGGTCAAGTGATCAACTAGTTAGTGTTAGGCCAAATAAGAACCAATGCACAAAATTTGAGATTTTAAAATCCTAATGCAATCAGGCATTAAGTAGAGCTAAAACCCTATCAAAAAAGATTCCCAGTGCAGTCTTCAATCTAAAAACCCAAATCTGAGGTAAAACAACCAAATCAAATGTGTCTCTAATTTCCTTTGGTTAAATTATCCAAATTAGATGTTATCCATTAAGCACTTGGGCCTAAGACCAAATGCCATGTTTGTATTAGAGATAGACTTTTGCATTGAAAGCCCTAGGAAATTCGTATGATCAAGTGAGTGGGATTCTACCTTTCTGCCTTCCTTTTCATATAACGTGTTATTTTAAAAATTACCCTAAATGTATTTCGTATGTTAGACATTGGGAATATGATTAAAAAATTTGGCCAATTAGAATTAGGCCTAAATCAATATAATCAAGAAGGATGAATTGTTATTAGACCATAGAGGTCAAAGGATTATGGATTAAACTAAGAATGAACCTAGAATGTAAGATTTCATGAATTTATATATAGGCCAGAATTTACATAGGGATGGTAGGTACATGATAGAATATAGGAATTGTTTTCCAATCTGACTTTGTGAAATGACTATTTAATTGAATGAATGTATGAATTGAAACTTGGTATGGGAAAGTAGTAATGGATACAAGTTATGGATTAATTTAAAAATCCTAGCTTTGTTTATGCACATAAGCATGAATGTTAAGAGTTCATCGATTTTACAAAATGTTATCAATGTTAGTTTTATGTTTTAAGTTATGTTTCTCAAATGCTTTGATTTTTTTTTAAATGTTTATTCAAAATTATGTAATCCATTTTAAATAACTAGCATTCTTAAAGCTAATAAAATTAGTCTTTTAAATATCATTTATCTACTTTCATTGAATTATTGCTTTATTTGATTAAATATTTCCTTATGTTAGAAATTACAAATTTCTTTTCAAGGAATAAAGTTTTCTTCTCAAGAAATGCATGTTCACAATTAGTCTCACTTCATAAGCATGTAGAACGCATTAGGAAAGATAAGAATTAGTTAATGATATGTAATGTTAGTTATGCAGTAGACAAGGGTAGTTAGGAACTCATAATTTGATAGAAAGGAAATATATAATTAAAAAGATGAATGAATTTGCAAATTAACATGGGATAGTTAGAGAACCTATGTGCACTATGAGATGTACATGTGGTCTCCCATACAATTGAGGTTATGGGACTTATGGTCTCCCATACGACAAGGGGTTATAGGACAGATGGTCACTCATGTGATAGGAGGACATAGGATATGGTGCAATTAGGTGCAATAGGCTATGTATGGTCCCAAAGGACAAGTTAAAGGATAAGTTAAATTTAAGTAAACATCGCTTCTTTCACATTCCCCATTGTCAGTATAATATGAGATGCAAGCTTTACATGGTCATCAAATATGACTTAGCAAAGTAAGTTTTATATTTTTAGTTATGTTTATGATGAAATAGCAAGATATATAAGGTTAAGGATAAATGGTTTGTATGAGAGATTATTATGAAAGTATTGGAGATGGTTATAAATATATTTTTAAAAATATACTAAATTCACATTTTCTCATTTGCGTATATAAATATATTATATGTATATCCTTATTTAAATCTATATGTATGATCAAAAGGGTTTCTAACTAAAGTTGGCTTTGCTTCTTTGCTCACTAAGTAGTCATACTCACCACATTCATTAACATTTTTCAAGTTAATGAATCTAAGGAAGTTATCTCATATAGGAGATACTTTAGGGTTTGTAATGAATGAATTTAGGCATGTGGTTCTCTTGATTCACTTTAGTGGTTAGTGTCCATCTAGCCAGATAATAGATCTTTTGGAATTTTAGTTAAAAAGTTCTATTTAAATTTCAGAAAACTATTTCATATTATGATTTTTAGAAAAATCAGGCATATCATGTATTTTATACAAAAGGTGCTAAAGATCATATTTTCCACATTTGTTTTCATGTTTTCAAAGTATAAAAATTTTTCAATAAGATCATGTTCATGGGTTAGCAAGTCACCATAGGGTGACTCGTGCCAATCACATTCCTAGATTTTAGGATGTGCCATTTTCACTTTCAAATTAACCACATTTCAACACTTACACTCTTTTTATATCTACACTCAATGCATTCTAACATTCATACACTTTCCATGACTAAACTAATAATAGAAACAATTTCAATTATTCAACAATAAAGACTCATGGACAAATCAAAGACCAAAGTTAACATTCATTTGCTAACTAAGGGGTATACATCAAATGAAAGAACATTGCTCTATCTCATCATCTACAGAACATGTACAAGTATCAATTCACATAAACTCTCTCAAATAACCAATTCAACTAACCATCAATCAAAGAAACAAGAACAAATATGAGAGAACATAAACCAACTCAACTAACTATCCATCAAACAAAACAAGAACACTTGTGAATTAGCTAATTCAAGTGCAAATATAAGGTAAAAGGACTTTTTTTTTTACTCATTCAACAAGGATCTAAGGTGTTATATACAAAAATGGACTCAAGGACTCACGGCCCAAGGGACGCCAAAGATACTCCACAAGCTTTGCTTCGCCTAGCAGGAAGCGGTACAGCGAGATTGTCCCGGCTCCATTTTGCAAAGCAAGCCCTCGCCTGGTGAGGTAGCGACCCAGTGAGGAGATCACAAGACCAGCTTATCAAGCAGCTGACTGTCCTGCTCAAGCTCGCCATCCCATTGCAATAGCAGATGACCCAGAGTCGAAAACTCCCGCTCTGGACGTTCAGCCCTTTGCCCGATCCAGCAGGGACGCAGCATCGGATGCCGACAGGTTCAGGCCTACCACCAGCCTAGGGAGAGCATTTTGCAGCCTACATTCTGTAATGGCTAGTTTATAGTCTTTTTATTGTCTTTCCCATTTATGGCTTGATGTAACTCAACTGTAGCTTATAATTAATGCATGTAACTCTTCCTTCCTCTATAAATAGGATTGCCTTGCTAGAAGAGGGGGGACGGGAAACTCTATAAGCAGAAACTCTACCAAAGTCATTTCTTAATATATCTCCACCATGGACGTAGGGTCCGGTGCCACCCAGATTTAGTCGAACCACGTTAAACTCGTCGCCTCCTCACCTCTTCTTCCTCTCGGTCTGTATTCTTATGCACTTCAGAAGCAGTATTGGGCCCCTGAACTCATCCCTGTTGGCTGAAGTTTGGGTCCTCCGTACGAACCAAATTTCACCGTTAACATACTGGCACCGTTTGTGGGGATCATCTGCTCTCTGAAGTTTCATTTGCAGCGCAACAATGGCCAGAGGAAGAATGACTTAGAGTTCTACCATTCAGGTTTCTCAACAGCACACTGCTGCGCCTGAAACTCAAGAAGCACAAACGCCCGATCAGCACTCAAAAATACTATCAGAGAGTTAGTTGAAACTGTCAAGGTGCTCGCTCAAGCACAAGCACAAAATGCACAAAGACAAGAGGAAGTCATGGCATAACTCCAGCAGCTTCGTAAGGAAGCTCAAAGAGAAGTTCATGATGATCACAACAGCCAGTGACTGAGGGGCTTGAGCGAGCAGAAAGCTCTGCCCCTCAACGCGAAGGATAACACCCAACAATGGAAGAGATCCTTCGTAGGCTCGAACAACTAGAAGAGCATCCATAGCCTCGGAGCCATTAGCCTCGTAATGAAGAGACCTTGCCATTTTCTATAGAGATCGAGAAGCAACCTATCCTGCAGAAACTTAAAGTGCTCACTATCCTACTGTATGATGGGAACGGTGACCCAAGCGATCATCTAGACCCATTCAATACTCAAATAGACCTCTAGACAATCAATCCCCTGGTGAAGTGCCGCATCTTTCCTACCACATTAGGGGCAATGCCTTGGGCATGGTTTAGGCGCCTCCCAGCTCGTAGCATCGGTGGTTGGGGAGAATGCCAAAGGAGATTTATTGACCAATACCGAGCACTGAAGGAACAACTTGTGCCTCCTTGCCACCTCACGATGATTTTCCAACGCAAGGATGAGTTGCTCAAAGACTACATGGCCCAATTCATGCGCGAGGCTAACTCCATGGAGAATCCTTCAGAGGAAAGCATTTTGACGACTGTCTCTGTCAGACTTCACAAAGACGGCAAATTGTACAGGAGCCTTTTCAAGTCCCCCACTTGAGACCTCGCTGAAATCTACGATCAGGCATCCAAACAAAAAAGATGGGAAGAAACCTTCGGAATGGAGGAATCCAGGCATAAAATAGGCCATAGTAGTCCTACTACGAGTAAAAAGAAGGGTAGCGAGAGTCATAACAACCCCACTCCTCATCTCATGAAAAAGGTGAAACCTCAGCGACCTAAAGACCGCTTCGAGAGCTACAGCATCTTGTCAGTTACACAGGACCAAATCTTTGCTGCGAAAAGGCATAATAAGGACTTTGGAAGGCCCAGACTAATGAAGGTGCCTACCAAGCCTAGAGACCAAAGTAGATTTTGTGCCTATCACAATGAGATTGGGCACACCACCTCAGACTATCCGGTGTTGAAAGACGCCATAGAAGACCTCATCAGAAGAGGTTGATTATAGGATTATGTGGTAAGACCATTGGGGTAGTGCGCTCAGCAGGCTCAGCGAGTTACCACCCAAGAGCATGAGCCCTCCATTCAAACCATACTCTGATCCTATAACATTCATCTGTTATCAACGTTGTCTAGTTGTACCAACTATTGTACGCTGAATTAATGTAAGTCATCGATTGGCCAAGCATTATCTAGATAAAGAGTTTTCACTCCTTCATTGCAACAAAACTTCGGCGAATGGTTTTCATCTCGCTAGGCGAATGGTTTTCAATTTGCCTCAATGAAAAACAAAACCTCAGTGAATGGTTTTCACCTCACCTTAATGAAAAATAAAACTTCGGTGAATGGTTTTCACCTCGCCAGGGGAATGATTTTCACCTCACCTCAACGAAAAATAAAACTTCGGTGAATAGTTTTCACCTCACCAAGCGAATGGTTTTCACCTCACCTCAACGAAAAATAAAACTTTAGTGAACGGGTTTTCACCTCGCCATAACAAAACAAAATCATTGCAACTTTCATGCAACTAACCGCCCACAGCTCTCATGCGGTGAGTTCTTACATCTCGAGTGAGATCTCTCAGGCATCGCTTACATGCGACCCCACTCTCTCACTTACAACAGATCGAGTAGTTAGAAAAAATAAAGCACAGCCGACTAGCAGAAAGGAGCATTTCATTAATCATTAGAAGTTTACATATAACGATGCGCGAAGCATCCTTTATAGCATTTGAAAGAAGAAAAGTTCATACAACAAAAGACCTCGTCCAAGTGAAGCAAAATCACATCAAAAGAAGAAGTGAAGAAACAAGGGCAAGAAGTTCAATGACCCAGCATAACCATTCCGGCAAGAACAGAAGACTAATCACCGAGCTCGTGCCTGCAGGAAGGATATCAAGTCCTAGTTCCTCCTGCTTATTCCCTCCGATGCGTTCTCCTGAACTAGGCCAAGAGCAAATCCAAAAGTCATAGTGACCTGGCCAGGGTGTTGCACCACAAGCAACAGCCAAAGGAGGTGGCCCAAAGTTAGCACAAGATCCCCCAGGAGCCTATCTGGCAGATCCTGCGATGGAGCCACGTGCAACAGGCTATCCATATCTCTCTACACTCTGCAATAGGCCATCCATGTCTCAGCAAGCTTCGTCAGAAGTTAAGACACTGGAACGTAAGGGGCTCTTCAGTCTCCTTCATTGAGTTTCTCTGGGACAAAAGAGAGAATGCCCTAGGCTATAAATAGACCTACTCGACCCTTTGAAGAATCTGGAAGGTACCTGCCCTGATCTTCATCTAATGGCCCGAAACGAGCTGTAGTGCCACGCCAACGGCCAAAAATGGCAAACAGAAGAAAGCATGCCCTAAAATAGAGCAGAAAGACATCTGACGTGACATTTTGGTCAAAGAAGGACATTGACTGAAGAGATGAATTGACCCTCGAAAACATGCAACTCCCGGTCCGTAGAGCAAATCGAGAGTTGGGGGGCTCATGTTATATACAAAAATGGACTCAAGGACTCGTGGCCCCAGGGATGCCAAAGATACTCCACAAGCTTTGCTTCACCCAGCAGGAAGTGGTATAGCGAGGTTGTCCCAGCTCCATTTCGCAAAGCAAGCCCTTACCTGGTGATGCAGCAACCCAGTGAGGAGATCACAAGACCACCCATCAAGCAACTGACTGTCCTACTCAAGCTCGCCATCCCACTGCAGCAGTAGATGACCCTGAGCTGGAAACTCTAGCTCTGGACATTCATCCCTTTGCCTGGTCCAGTAGCGATGTAACATCAGATGTCGATAGGTTCAAGCCTACCGCCAGCCTAGGGAGACCATTCTGTAGTCTATATTTTGCAATGGCTAGTTTGTAGTCTTTTTATTGTCTTTCCTATTTATGGCTTGATGTAACTCAACTGTAGCTTGTAATTAATATATGTAACTCCTCCTTCCTCTATAAATAGGATTCCCTTGCTAGAAGAGGGGGACAGGAAACTCTATAAGCAGAAACTCTGCCAAAATCATTTCTCAATATATCTCCACCGTGGTCGTAGGGTTCGGTGCCACCTGAATTTAGCTTAACCACGTTAAACTTGCCGCCTCCTCACCCCCTCTTCCTTTTGGTCTATATTCTTCTACACTTCGGAAGCAATATTGGGTCCCTGAACTCATCCCTGTTGGCTGAAGTTTGGGTCCTCCTTACGAACCAAATTTCACCATCAACATAAGGTAATATTGTTCAAGCAACTACTTATTCAACTTCAATGTTTCCATTTCCCTCACATGCCTCCTTATCTCTCCATCATGTTAACCTCCCCTTATCTCTCCATCATGTTAATAACCATATACATGTAATTGTAAAGAATTTGTAAGTTACTTGAAGAAACGATCACAGATCCACATTCTTTTCAAATATATACATATAAAAGAAATGTCATTCAAACATGCAAATGCACCATGGCTTCACAAGCATGCCACTTCAACTTTCAACATCCATGGATCATGATATAATTCATAACAACTTACCAATCACAAAAAAAACTCAATATAACCATAAGCGTATTCTTGCCTTTACTTAACCAAGACTTAAAACTCATAATATAACTAGTTAGGGTTTGCATTTTTTCCCTTAGGGAACCTAGCTCTTTATCGCACATAAGCTAGAATTCAAATATACATTTACAATCAATTCAAAGCAATTTGACTCAAGAGTTAGTAGGGATTAATGGCCCTATTAGGTATGGAAGTGATTTTATTTATTTTTTATTTCTGTCCAATTGATAACATAATGTCATTAACTTCAATCAACACACATTTTCATACTATCAATAACTTTAAGCATAATACATAATAAGTTTTTAATTTAATCCACATAGAGGTCATGGCATCATTGTGTTTAAAGGCTTCCACACCTAGTTTCAAAGATTCAACATAGCTAACTAACTCATATTAAGGAAAAGAGAAGACAACTAAGATGTTAGCCCAAAGAGTGCTCATGGTCAATAAGGTAGGCAACTTCAAGGTTTCTGTGACACAAATCAAGCTAAAGGAACAATATTCTATCAACATAACAATTTTAAGAAATACATTATTCACTTGCAAACATATAATCTCATCTATAGCATAACCTCCATATACCCATGATTATACTCAGCGTTTCATGGTTATACAATTCATCTATATTTAGGCACAATGAAATAGTATATAGTAAAAGTGCAAAAGAAGATAAGGAATTTACTCACCTTAAGGAAGCACTTTGGAGAATCAATTCTTCCTAATCAAAGTGCCTCTCACAATGATTTTCAATCTATGATTCTTTAAATTGGAGGAAAATGAGTGTTTTCCACTTGATGTTGTCCCAATCCCTTCTATTGGTTGGTTAATTACACAAAATTTCAAAATTCCAAATTTGGGTATTAGGGTTTTTAGCCACCTAACTAATAAACCTAGGGATAAGATAATATAACACTTAATTTAGAATTATAAGCAACTTACCTAGCCTTAAGGAGCAATTTAGGAGCTCCTATTGGGAAAAAGATTCAGCTGGGCTCATCACAACTGGCACTCCCAAAATAGAATAGCATAAGGTGTTTTCAAGCACCTTAGTTCCTTGACGGATCTAGCTAGCAATGTTTAGAGTTGTCCAGCTAGTCTGCTAGCAAACGTTGCCGCATCATTTTTTAGAGAAGTAGTAGAACATGGTTGGCCTATTGGGATGGAACTCAAAGTTATGCAAGGAAGAAGGTGAGTGAAGGTTTTATTCATTGGAGCTCTTCATGGGAAAGGAGAGTTATGTGAGATAAACTGTGCTATAAAATAAATTATTTGCTTAATTAAAAGGTGTCATTTAATTGAGGTTAAGTTAATTGAGCCACTAATTAACATTTAAATCATAAAAATAAAGTAAAAAAATTTAATATATAGTACTTCCATTCACCCAAACGATGCCTAAAACATAATTAATAAACTAAGAACAAAAATTGTTAACCCTCTTTGAAAGTACTCTTTTTAACTAAGTCATTAAAACCAATGTTTTTATCCCAACCTAATTCCCACCAATTGTGACTGGAGTGAAAAACATCTAATAGATACCTCCACCAACCTTAAGATGTCTTTTGATTAATTTCTTAATATTTAGTTTCAAATAATGATGTAATATTATCTTATTGTATACATACGATATCATTAGCAACTCATCATTTTTCCTTATTATAAACTACATCATATACATTTCTAATTCAATACAATTTGTTTGAACGATTTCTACATATGCATGTAGGTGACATCTTTCTAAAATTTATTCTTAATAAACAATAAGACTTTAATATATACAATATGCACACTCGTAATATCAAATTATGTTCTCATAATTCTACTTCCTTACAAGTACAACTTATTACATATACATATATGTCCCTTTTTTAATTTTATTCCATGTGCAGCATTTTATGTTAATTTTGAGTGTTACTATTCATATTACATATACAATTAACTAATATTACTAATAATTACTATTATTTGATTGACTTCTATTACTTAGGTTTCTATTATATTCATAAGCTCTAATCTAAGATTTGATTTAATCAAATAAATTATAATGCTTAACTAGTAAGTAGTAGTAATTAACTTTTACTTATCTAATTTTTTTTGCTACTTATAATTCAATTTATTTCTTTTTGTTTAATTTTAATTAGTAACACACATGGTTACATAATACGATCATGTATTATTATAGCCAAGTTTTACAAGACTAAGAGGATTGGGTTCAAGTCCATTTAGTTAGGCTTTACAAAACATTATTCATAAACCCAATTCACAAAGGACATCCAAGGCCCAAACCACTCTTACTTGTCTAGCATAGAACCTTTTTCTACACAATTGGCCTTTACAAAAGAAAACTACCACCATCCCATTTCCCTATCTTTTCCTATGACCTTTTCACTTTACAAAATAAGCCATTTCACATAGCCATATTCAGCCTAATACATACATATATATATATATATATATTAATTGTCATTATATATATTAATTTTCACTGTCATCTAATTGTTATTTTATGACACATCATAATTATTAATATAAATGTTAACTCAATTCTACTATTAGTAAGATCATTATTATTAAATTCATTTAAATATTATCTAGAAATAAATAGAACACAACTTCTATAAACACTTTCTTATTTTATAATTATAAATTAGTGCAAAAGGTGTATGTCCTAAAAGATCATACCTACTTGTAACTATTTGGGCCTCACAAAATATTACAAATATTGGACCCAAACATACTCTTTAAGGCCCTAAGCTTCTTACTATCACCTTTTTAAAAGGGTCTAGAATAAAGGTGATAAATTAGCAGCCAGCATATCCCAAATACAGTGTGAAAGTCCTAAAACCAATAATCAAAGTGAACTTAAAATCTATGGTCAGTTTGAGTAGATAATTCTACAACATCTAAAACAATGCAATAACAGAGAATGTGAGTACAAGTACTTAGTAAGAAACTGTCTAACCCACCTGTGTGAGTCAACAACTAGAAATATACACTCAAATATAATATATTTACAAGTCCATAATAATTAGATTTAGAATGAGATATATTTAATTTCATTTTATCTTGTATTCCTAAATCAAATATACTAAGTTATCAAGTTTCCATATTTTCATTTACTGAGCAACCTCCATAATATGTATGTGTGCACGCGTGCGCACATTTAAAATTTTAAGTGGAATACTATAATACACAATAAGAATTGGCATTATGATATGGATTTACTCCTTTTGACTCCCTTCATCAATAACCTTCTCTCCTCCATTCTTTTCCCTTCATTCATCCGCAACCCTCTCTCCTCAAATGGCATCAGGCCTTATTCTCTCCCTATCACAATCTTTTTATTTTTTCATTGTTAAGGCTTATTGTTCCCAAAAAGATCACTTCTTTTGCCCCATGGGGCTTAAGTCTCACATGGTCCACTACAAGTGTATATACATTTACTACCAAGCCCATTTTATCAAGTTATTTCAAGATCATTCTTAAAAACTTAGTTTCTTCTTATTTTTAACACCTTTCTTATTTTAAATTTGCATAAAATCTTATTAACTGAAAATTCCACAAAACTTTTACCTCATTGGAAGTTAATGGCTATATGCCTTCTCTTAGTGCGACATAGAAATTTTCATGCAAAGTTTTGGGGGTTGGCTACCACATGGCTGATAACTCTATGAAAATAAAGTTATCTTGATGTTCCTAGACTTGAATTATTGAAGTATGAGAGTGATTTCTTTTAAATAAGTCC